>JAJOOR010002826.1:0-91652 GCA_036250505.1 Solanum acaule | reverse complement strand
ACATTAATATCACATTATTAGCTCATAATCAATAGACCCACTTTAGACCCAAAATTAGGATTTCAAGATATGCAAGGGTTCATGGAGTTTTTGATCTTCAAACCATCAATATTAACATAAATCATCATTTGAAATACTTTCATGCAAGAACCCAAGCTTAGAATTGAAATTGGGTTTTTTAGTGTTTTTGAAAAACATTGAAATAACTTTGATTTGACCCTTTGATTGAAAGGAGAATCAAAGCTAAAATCCCCATACCTTTGTGATTAATTTCCTTAGGAATTTGAAGAGAAATAAGTAGGAACCCATCCCCTACCTTGAAGCTTCATCGATGTCTTCCATGGGGTTCTAGAGAGAGAATTTATTTGAGAAGGAAGGTTCAATTGGATAATGAGGTCTAATTCTAGGTTTTGGGGTTTAACCACTTAAAATATTCTAAAATAGGTAGAATACCCATTTATAATAATTCCCCAAAGTACCCAAACTACCCCTCACTTTGTTGAACCTTTTTTAAAAGTCAAACTTTAGTTTTATTTTCGCAGATTTCGTCGGGAAACAAGTCCGTGACGCGGAGGTGTTCCCACAAGTTTCTTGAAATTAAATTTCGAGACAGAAGAGTCTGCAACACGTCTGCCATGCGGACCAAACTTTTGGCCCTTGGTGGAGCTAATCCGCGACGCGGACATGCTCCCTCCATGCACATTTTCAAGCTGCCTTGGCAGCTTGTTTGGCCAAGGGTTGGGGTCCTTCTCGGGGACCCTTAGGGTGGTCCCGGGGAGTTGTACCCGACCATTTTGACCCTAAAAACATTTATTAAGGCACTAGGATCACCTCCACTGATTTTAGACTCCAAACAACAAATAAAAACATGAACAATATACTAGAACACACCAACACATAAACGACTAGTTTTCGAACATCTTGGTCGTCTCTTGACGTTTGACTTCCAAATTCTTTAAAACTGACTAAAAAGGCTATTCTTCATTATTTTAACAAGTTATTAATGCATAACACCCATGTGAGACTCTACTTTATCCTACTTCATTTTGAGGGGTGTTACACCAAATCTCGGACTCATCAACACCCTCAACTTAAATTTTTGTTTGTTCTCAAGTAAAACTTAAGCTCAGCAGTTCAAAAAGGATGTCTCAAACATTGCTACAAAAGATTGAAACATGAATGCACACAACAAGACTCAACTTACTCATGCAAGGATCAATGGTGCACTCAAATATTCAAGTTGTGACTCACCATTTTCAAAGATTGTCAAGTTCACAATACTTGGTTCAAATGCAAGTTCAAGCTCAACAAAGGTACTCAAATGCCCTCACAACAAAGATGATTCCATATTCACACACAATTGTTCAACACTTTATAGCTCTGGAATCACATACAATTCTCACACTCACAAAGATGGACACATGCATGACTTTACATAGGTTTGCCCTTATTTTCCAGCCAACATTCGTTTCAGCTCACTCAATATTAAAAAGGTCTTTCCAAGGCTTGTAACGGGGCTGTGTGTAAAGTTATGGTCAGTTAGGCTCAGTGGCTGCTATCCTCATGAAATGTGGTATGAACATCATTTTCTTTCCTTTTCTTCAACATTTTCAGTCATGCTCAAAATTCACCCCATTAGTCACTTCCAATGGAATACCAGACACCCCATTTCTTTTGCAACTTTCACAACTTTTTCATTCTTTTTATTTTTCATTCTTCTTTTATTTTTCTTCTTTTTTTTGTATGCAGGGGTTCCATCTTTTTCAAAACCATGGATAAAGGTGGACTTCTTCACACTTCTTGATTTACCTTCTCTTTTCACCACACCCCCAACTTAGGCTTCTAGCCTAAGTTGGCTATTCATACAAACCACACTTCATGAGGATTATAGGTGAATGAATAAAGAGGGGTTACAATTGCATCAATTTTCTTCCAAGAAAAGGATAAGGCTCAAAGGGTGTTCAAGCAAAGTTTACACACTCAAAAGGTTGGCCACAAAAGAGGTATATTGTCAAATTGTTTTACTTTTCAAAATTGTTACCTAAGATCATTTCAAGAGCTTGCATCACTTAGTCAACCGGACCAACGGGGTAAATTCTAGGTGTCATCACACAAGGTTCACGATAAGCTCATCACAAGACTCCACACTTTCGCTAGTGTGCAATGTTCATCACAAGAGACTCATTCGATAATTGGCTAGTTACAACGAAATGCACAAAGTTCACACATTGTCTATGCAACTTCATTTTGGCCTCATCGTAGCCCCGCATTTATTTTTGTTTGATTATGAGCACTATTCAAATCATCGGTATTTATCATGACCAATAATAAAATTTGTACAACAACAACCACAATCACATACAAGAGGTGGCAAAATTTTTAGAAAGGATCAAAAACCATTTGTATTCAAAATAAGGAGCCATAAGCTCAAACATCCAAAACACAATTTAAACACAAAAACCCAATAATATATACAAAAGATAGTCACAAGAGGTAGGTATGGAAATACCTCACCCCACTACAAATAAAAATGCAGTTGTCCTCAAATGTAACAAAATAATAAAAGTCAATAAAAACGACAAAGAGGGAGGTAAAGAAAGGTCATGTCTAGACAGTCGCACCGTCTGTCGGGGCATGTGTGCTCGGTGTAACATCAACACTAGCTCCACTAGGGCCTGCCATGGACGTCTCTGTTAGTGATGTCTGAATCACCGACTGTACAATCGTCTCCTCTAAGTCAAGCTGGTCTCTATAGATGGTCTCATTTGGCACCTCTATTTGCTCCTCGTTTGTCTCTGCCTCCGACTCTTCAGCTACCACATCATCCATTGGCACATCTCTGGTGGTGGCTGGAGGAATCTCAAAAGTGGCCGAGGAATCCATATCATCAGCTGCCTCCAAAGTGAAGTCAAGTCTGTAGACTTCAAGTAGTCCACATCCTTTCTCAATTCAGCAACCTCGGCTTTCAAAGTCGTAACATCCGAAGTAGCTCCATGTCGAATCTCACAAGTCTCTACTCTCATTGTGAGAGTCTTAATAGATGAATGGAGGGGTGTCAATGCATCTAGGATAACATTCTATATCATCCAAGGTACCGCAACCTCCAATCGAGTAGCCCGTAGATCAGCAAAATGGGCTAAGTGCCCCATCTTCAGGATCATGGCCTGAATAATCCTTGTAGGTTAGGAAGCAGTAGAAGAACCAGGAGCCTGGGAGGAAGTGGAAGAAGGTGTACCTGAAGGTCCGGAGGCCAGAGTAGGCAAAGATGCCTCTGCAGGTATCGTCTCAACATCAACCTCCGGGGAAGCATCCACCGGAGCTGATCTCCTCATGTCTGCCTCCTCCCGAGTGTACTCGACCTCTATACGCCGGATGTGTGTGGAGGACATAGGGGTGACCACGATGTCCGTTTTCTCGTCATGAGAAACTCCCGCATGTTGGCATATCTCTGTGATCAGGACCGGAAAAGGAAGAGAAGTTTGGCACTGCTTGGCCCTCATGGCCATCTCCTGCTCAATGATGAGTCCCAAGTCAATGCTCTTCCAGGTTATGATTGACCCAAGGCAGGATGCCTTTGGATGGCGGAGGATGGACACATTTTGTGAAGGCATAATGGAGCTCCTGATGGATTCGAACCAGTACCATGCAGCTACATTCAAGTCCTTCTTCTCGATCTGGACTCCTGCCTCAATCCACCTCGAGGTGGTGTCAGAAATGAGGTGGGCAAGCCAGCCCTTGAGATCATCCAAAGGTGTCGTAGTGGTAGCCAAATTTGGGTAGTCAAAAATTGACCCTCTATCCAATACATCGTTGATATGATCGCGGCCGCATCGCACTACTGTCCCCCGTACCATGACGGTCTCTATCGGTCTGGAGGCACTGGCCTTCTTCTTGCCCTTAGGTACCAGGTCACCGTATGTTGTGTAGAATTCCCGGACCCATGGAGGAATATAGGGGCCTGGTGAACTGCTTGAACTTGTGAAACTATAGAGTGTCCCTCACATTGGAATATCTACTCATTAGGCCTTCTCTGGACAACAGCTTCTCCTCTAGAATCGTCCTCAATCCCTCGACTCTAAGTCTATTGAGTAGCCGGGGAGGACGACCCTGGACTGGTGACGCTGGAACCACAGTCAGTGCCAGAGCTGGCACTGTATACACAGTAGGAGGGGTGGCTTCTAGAACTCCAAACGAATCTTGGCGAGACCTAGCACGAATTCTGCTTGCCGGGACTGTAGAGGCTGGTCATCATCAGGGTCAGAGAGTGAGACCTGAGAAGTAAATGAATCACCATCACTATTAGAGTTGTGCTCTGGTCTCTCAGCTTCGGGCTCCTTGCCCTTGCCTTTTCCTCCTTTGGGAGGTGTCGTCATTCCCTTTTTAAGAGGGTTAGTTGCCCCCTAATTGATCACTATTCCCCGTGCTCTTTTACGAAGCGGCATATCTAGGTTGGTTCTAGCCATATCTGCAAAACGCACCAAAAAGAGTTAGAATCAATCTAAGAAAAATGCAGAAATCATGTTGCCGACAAACTCACCGAATCGATCGGTGAGTCACCGAATATTTTGGCGAGCCAGATCGGGCACACCGAAAGGATTGGCTCAAAAAAATTCCAGAAAAATGGCACGTCAGTGAAGAGAAAGGCCTTTTGGCGAATCGTCGACTTATTTCGGCGAGCACAGATAAGTTCGCCGAAAGTTATAGTGCATTTTAGGGGTTACGGGCTCAGAAAGGGCGATCAAAGATGACTTTCGCCGAGTCGCCGAGTGAACTCGGTGAGCTCAAGCTTCTCGCCAAAAGTTACATAATCAAAACTCAACAAAGCATGAAATTAAAGGTGATAAAGTGGGATTTCGGCGAGCTCGACCCAGCTCGCCAAATTACCCAACGTGCCTATTTTCAACCCCAACTTCCAAAATCAACCCCGCAACCCCCGAAAACAAAATCAAACCACACACATTCTCAATTAAGCCCAGACCCATGCCACCGGGGTACTCAGACTTCCCCCGTCTTGGCTAAAATTGGTCATTTGACGACTTTAGCCTTTAGGAATGGCGTCAAACGCTCCATCATTGGGAAAAGAACATCATTTCACGCAATTTGGGTTACTCAAACTACACCCGACTAGGCCCAACAACAAACTAGCACAATCCAACAATTTATGATCAATTTTAAAGCATGCTACTCAAGAAATTAACAACTTAGGAAATTTAGGCACGAAATTGAAATTAAAATAGGCACACAAACACACATTTACGATTTCAGATAGGGCCAGCACACATCAACAATATTTATAATAATGCATTTGAGTTTAACCGCTAATTTAGAGTTGGGGCTCGAAAAACCAACCGTTATGCCGAAGGATGGATTTGTAAATCTAGGCAGGAAGATTTTCAACTCCGAACATAAGATCAACAACCAAAAAGAAAGAAAATGCAAAAATATAGGAAATTTGAAGTGCGGGTGTGATAGTATGAAGTTAAAATGAGGGAATATGAAAGAGTTTGAAATTTTAAACCTTTGGCCTTTTAAAAATCGTCCAGTTCATGCCCTTTCGACGATATTATTTTTCATCACCAAACCACTCGATGACACGCCGAGTGGTTACTTACCTTGTCGAGTTTTACAAGACCTCCAGTCAACATGGGGGTCCAAACGGCGGACAAAGTTGGGATGACCGACCTGTTCGGCAATACGCCGACTTGTTTATGGGCCCACAGAGGTTTACAGACCCAATCTTCATAATTTCTTGAGTCCAACGGCGGCAAAAGTCGGACTCACCGACCTCTTCGGCGAGTCACCGACCTCTTCGGCGAGTCACCGACTGGACATTCTGCTTGCCAACCTGCACTTTTCAAACACATTCTACACTTTAACATGCACAATCAACACGCGTTATTCCAAAAACAAAAAGAAAGCAAATAAAAACTTGGGTTGCCTCCCAAGCAGTGCCTTAGCTAACGTCATGGCACGACGCAAGTCCTCGCTCAAACTTCATTCTTGGGGTTTGCCATAGTATCACTAGGCAATCCCCCTTGTTGTCTCGGGTTTAAATGAGAAGAAATTTGACCCATTTGGGTCTCCAACTACTTGATAGAGACGGAATGAGAGGTCACCATCTGGTTAAGGGTCGATACATCTTCCTTCATTTCATTCAAAAATTTATCGCACCCTTCAACCTTGTTGAGAATACTAGATAGCATATCCTCAAACCGGCCACCCTCAGAATCTTTGGTATTTTGACCCTCGTAGGGAGGAACATACATATCCTTCTCCCCATCTCTTTCCTTCTAAGTGGGGTTACGATCCCTCCACTCTCAATCACGGTGTCTCCAGCCTTCATCCTTGTTCCAACCTTGGTTACCACCCTGCCTTAGGTAGTTTGCATGATACACTCCTCCTTGGTTGGCTAGGAAGTTTACTTCTTCATTGTACAATGATTCAAACTTCACCTCATCGGGGCTTACACACCCAACACCCACAACATTTATACTTCTCGCACTAGCTCCCATGACATTCTTGGCTAAAATGTCAAGTTGGGTCATCATCTTTGCCATGTTTTGGTCCCTCTCTTGATCTTTCTCAAGCTGCTTCTTTGTCAATTTTCGTCATACCATCCAAGAGTTGGGCTACTATAACGTAAGGTTGTTGCATTAAAACTCCCGGAGAAAGTTGATCTGCCACTCCCTTCTACACCGAATAAAGGCTTCGGTAACAGTATTACATCAAAACGTTTTCGGGTAAACCATTAGTTGGGCATTGCAACACCAACTTCTTAAAGTTTAGCAAAGTCTCATGGATTGGCTCGCCCTCCAAACGCTTGAATCTTTGGATGCTGTCCCTAAGTATCATCATCTTCAAATGAGGGAAAAATTGCACTTGGAATGCGGTGCAAGCTCTTCCTACGAAGTGATGGAATCTCTTGGCAATTCAGCCAGCCACTTACATGTTTCTCCCATTAGAGAGAATGGGAACAACCTCAATCGGACCGACTCTTGAGATATATTCTTAAAGGAGAACGGCCCGCAGACATTAACAAAGTTCCTTATATGCTAATGGGAATCCTCATTAGCCAACCCACCGAACAACCCTTTCAATTGCAAGAGTAGCAATATGGTGCTTGTAATGTGGAGCACAATGTTCCCTTCAACAGGAGGCAAGTGAATGGCACGAAATCCACCCACAAGATTTGGGTCACAGACATTCGGCTCATTTACATCATTGAGATTGCCGATGTCATCTTGGTGGCCCACTTGACTACCATAGCTTCCGTTTACACTTATTTCCTCTATTCAACAAGTAATACAAGAAAAACAAAACTAAAATTAAGTAGATTCAACTATGAATAACAGGAGCAAAATCCAACTGCACCAAAAGAATCTCAAACAACACCACTCCCCGACAGCGGCGCCATTTTGATTGAATAACCCTATCAAAGACACTTCTTCCAATTCTAACCGTCAACGGTTGCTAATCAGTATAAAACCCAACTAAATGAGTTGGGGTCGAATCCCACAGGGAGCGGTACTTCCTTAAGATTCAATAGGGAAGTATGAACATGATCAAATCAGTCATAGGAATAAAAATTATCGAATAAAGACATTATTCAAAACAATGGGTAACATGAATGTCAAATGGGGGTTTTGATTTGAAATTATTAACTACAAAAAGTGTCAAACAATACGAAATAACAATAATGAGACGGGTTCTTGGGATGTGATTCGATTATAGGCTAATATAGACAAATGGGTAATTGCAACTATTAGAAAATAGATAGATATTAGTGAGTAAGCTAGGCTATAGAGGAGGTAAACTTTCTCTCGAACAATTTACCCTGAATCAAGTTGATTTCTCTCGAACATCAACAAGCATGCAAAATAAGAACAACCCACACCTTAGTCCATTCACTCTCTCGAGCTGAATGTCTGGGATTGGGTTTAAGGTTCACTCTCTCGAGATGAACCCAGGTCAACCCAATACCCATAGAACATCAATCAATAAGTTTAGTTTTAAAACCTCTCTCTCAAGTAAGCCAAAAACACAAGGGTAGAACTGCATTTGCAACTACAATTTTTAAATTAAACCACAATTTATGATTGAACTCACTTCTAAACAACATTTAAACTATCAATTAGCAATACACATAAACTAAATCAGCTCATAATCACATAATCACACCCCAAGAATTGGGGTTTTAGCTAGACATTATAAAAAGATAAAAATCATTACCAAATTAAGTTTCCATCAACTAGGTAAGATTGATTTCGTCTTTACAATGTTCAAATTCGAAGAATCACAAAGACCCACTTCCAATTTATCAAAAGTGAAAAACTTCAATTATTCAAAGATAAAGAAAATTAGAGAAAACTATCTCCAGCGCTCAAAACATAATAATAGACTAAAAATATATGAACTAAAAATAAGATAAGATACGAAACTAAATGTTCCAAAATGTATTTATAGTCGCTTGGTGAAGTAAGTCGGGCTCGCCGAACCACTCGACAAGCAGCCTTTTGGTCATTTCCATCTCCCTTCTTCCTTGGCATTCAGTATCCTCGAGGTCTGTAACTTTGGGTGATCCAACACTACACCGCGGAACCACTTGGCGATCCGTCGACTGTTCCTTTCTCTCGCCAACTTGGTTTTTTCCTTTAGGGCTTGGCACACTGAAACTTTAGGCAGTCAAGTAGCCGTTCGGCAACTCACCATGTGGAATTGGCGATCACTAAGCTTGTTTTTCTTCATTCTTTCAGCTCGCTTTGTTCCTTTTTGCAAAATAGGGTCCTTTCTTTGTTCCTCAGTCCATATACCTAGAAATCAAGGGTTTTACATCAGTTATTGGCACAAAATAAGCATTTGAGGACACTAAATCTATATAGATAAATCCCTAAATGAGTTCAAATCTCAAACTCATCATCTTGTAAAACAGATATTCATCAACTATCGAATCAATGATCACATGGTTAAATGTATGATTATGGTCTCCTAGCCTCTAATCACCTACAATAAATGGAAACCTAACTACATCGTTGAGCGGGAATAGGTTGGACCAATTGTCGAGCATTACGATTTCTTCCTGCATAATGACCAAGCAAGGTTTCTAGGTATATTCATATCCTAGACACAAATCAATTCAAGTGACATGCAAGAAAATATCATGCTCCTTATATTCCACATTATATCCCTCTATTCCTCTCCCGAGTTGAAAAGAAGACAATTTATTCTAATGGTGATCAAGCTTCAAAATAGTACTCACAACAATATAAGAACAACCAATATGATAAACAATTATGCTGAATCAAAATCACTAAATAATCATTTTATAAGTAAATATAATCCAAGAACGAGAAGTTTAAATCCACATAGACATAGAAAAATTACTACGAATCATTCAAATAAAAGATGTAAAATAAATAAAAGACAAGAAAAAATAAAACCCTAGATCAAAAGTTATTTTCTACATTGTATCCTCCTCCCTTAATAATTATTCTTATGGACTATTTATAGATGTGGGAAACTCTAAAAAAAAATTGAGTCCAAACCAAATTAGGAACCCAAAGCCTAAAAGGATTCCGCGTGAAACAGTGTTGCGACGCTCAATTCAGTTGTGTCTTCGGAAACTGACACGTGTCACAAAATTTCAATTCTCAATTCACAAATTTGTGTTCCTCTGCACTTCATATGTATATATATTATTTTATTCAATTTAATCAATTAAGCTGCTTGCTTGATTTCCTTCTTCAATCTTCCATCTTTAATTCGTTTTAGGTCCAAATTTCTTCATCTTTACACCAATTTATTCCTACAAATAAAATACACTATTTAGCACAATACATAAAATTTATGCTCAAAAAGGACAAATATAAATAATAAATGTGAGGTGAATAGTGATTAAACATATGTATTTTGGCCTCACATTAAACACTATCTGAAAGGAATCCTGATAAGGCTGAAACACCCCGTTCATCAACTCGATGAATATTTAATGGGATTTACTCAAACCAAAAGACAATAGAAGAAATTCATAGTTACCATAATGAATCTTAGAAGTTGTCTTAGGGATATCCGATGCCCTAATGTTCAGCTAGTGATAACCGTATCACAAATCAATCTTACAAAATAGAGATGCACCTTGAAGTTGATCAACAAATAATCAATACAAGGAAGAGGATACTTATTCTTAACTGTCACTTTGTTCAACTGTCGATAATCAATACACATCCTCATGGATCTATCCTTCTTTCTCACAAACAACATGGGAGCACCCCATGGAGAAACACTAGGGGTGAATAAATCCTTTACTCAGCAAATCCTGCAATTGATCCTTCAATTTCTTCAACTCGGCTGGAGAAATATGATAAGAAGGAATAGAGATGGGCTTGGTGCCCGACTCTACGTCAATAGAGAAATCAATATCTCTATTCGGAAGAACACCTGGAAGATTAGTAGAAAACACATCTACAAACTCTTGAACCACGAAGATAGAATCCATGTGAGGTGGCTCAACACTAGTATCCCGAATTAAAGCCAAGTAGGACAATGACCCTCTATCAACCAATCTTTGTGCTCTAATGAAGGAGATAACTTTGTTAGGGTAAGAACCAATAGCACATGTCCACTCAACTCTTAGGACACCCGACATCGTTAAGGTCACAGTCTTAGAATAAAAATCAAGAATAGCATGATGCAGAGAAAGCCAATTCATACCCAAGCTAATGTCAAAGTCTGTCATTCTCAAAATGTTCAGGTCTACCCAAGTATCGTACCCAACCAAACAAACAAGACAAGATCGATACATTCAATCCACCACTAAGGATTCACCCACTAGTGTAGAGACATGGATAGGCACAGACATGCAATCAGACAACATATCAAACCCAACAGTAAAATAGGTAGACACATATGAGAAAGTAGAACCTGGATCAGACCATACAGATATAGGTTGATAGAAAACTGGGATGATACCTGTGATCATAGCATCAGAACTCTCAGCCTCAGGTCTCTGGAAAAGCATAACATTAGCCATCTCAGCCACCTGCATTATGTATAGAACCTTTATCTCCACCCTGCGGAGCTGGAATATTTCTACTAGAAGTCCTACCACCTCTGCTAGACTTAACCCTGCCTCGACCCCTAGTCGGAGGCGCTGAATCCCTACTTGGAGTAGCTGAGTAAGAACACTAAGGTTCTAAATGAGTCTGAAGAGGACAGTATCACATCATATGACCTGGATCCCCACAAGTATAACAACATCTCAGCACTGATAACTATTATTGTGAACCAGATGAACTACCATGGCCACTTTGGCCAGAACTATAGGATCTTCAGGCTGACTGCCCACTCTCAGATGCTGGAATAAAAGCATGAACTGGCCCACAACGCTGGAAAGAACTACTACCTCTATGCTAACCTCTGCCTCTAGATGAGGCACCAGAAAACTAACTAGAAGAATGGGCCCGAATCCCTAATCTCCTCTAAAACCATCAACTTTGCCTCCTTGGCGGTGCTCATAATGGACTAGAAGGAAGTCCCCTCTCTAGGTGACCTGAACACTTAAGATCTGACAAGAAAAGTCATCCCTCTCACAAACATGCGATCTTTCTTTGCCTCATCCGGAACAATAGTCATAGCATGCCTAGAAAGCTCATAGAAACGGGCCTCACACTTTATCAAATATGATCAACCCTAAACCAAGCTAACAAATTTTAGACGACTATTTTCTCTCACGCTCCAAGAATGAAGCGGTCTTGGAAAGCACTAGAAAACACATATCACTCTATCCGAGGAGATTATACTGGTCTAGACCTCACAAAAGTCCTCCACCAATCTCTGGCATGACCACGAAGCTGAAGTGACACAAATAAGGATACCACGAGCATCCATCATTTCCACTGCCTCAAGCATATCATAAAGAACTCATGACAAACCTCACTCTTACCACCTTGAAACTGAGGTAGTTTCAACTTCTGAAACTTATCATAACACAGTCGATTAGCCACTTTTAGAACAACCTTGGGATCAATATGTGCACCAACAACCAGCATAGGAACAATGGGTAGTTGGCCCACCTGAACATGAAAACCTAGAGTGTGTTGTTTACCTGCGGTCTACGACCCTAGATAAAGTTTCTCTAACACACAAAGCATCCACAACAAAGTATCCCTAAACGACCGAGCTCCAAATTCAGGAGGAACCTAGCCCTTAACAACCTCAACATGTGGCTCCAAAATGTTAGATCAATAATTGTAATTGCAGACAACTCTTAAGAATGATAAAACTAGACCCAATGCGCCTCTCACATTCAATCACACATAGCCGATATGGGACCTCGACAACAAGATGAATAGTAAAACTATAGGACAACTGTAAGTACCATTATAGCTCTTCTATAAATTCTCATAAGCAAGGTGGTACATGTAGAACCACTGGAATACTACAACTTCTCCAAGACAACACCAAATATGTGATATCAAAAAAATAACCAAGTTTGCCCAACGATGCCATTTTACCAAGAGGATAATTGTTGGATCGGTACACCCGATCCAGCACTAGGAAATCACCCATAGATATGAAAATATGGATGGGCATATGCAACAAAACATACTCCAAACCATGTCTGGAACGAAGTAGGAGGTCACATAAGAATGCACGGAACCAAGGTCGAATAACACAAGATACTCTCTCAATAGTTCCCATCTCAAACATCTCCATTCATCTGGCTCCATTTCCTCAATTTTTTTTTTTGCCACCCACAATCAACCAGTCTAGTCCTTATTACAATCGTACACATACTCAATTTATAAAACCTCACATATTTCTCATAGTTTCCACTTAAGTCAACCTCTTTAATACTAACAAACATCATAACCACACCGGTCATTTACCGTACTCTTAAACCATCACTAGTATCAAAGTCTTCTTAGCAAGCACATTGTAGCCTCCAAAAATTTTGAATTATGACTTCCTTTCTTTCCATTTAAGCATCCCATGATAGATATGGGTCTACCTTAGGCTGATAGCACTAATTTCCAAATTTGATAGTATTTTCTCCTCGACATAAAGCTATTGAATCACGCCGAATGTCAACTTCACACAATCTTTCACATGCCAAGTTTCAACTATTATTCAAACCATCACATACCTCATACCAACAGTTAAGAAATTCTTGGTCAGTCCAATAATTCAGTATACTATAAGTTCATAACTTCTACTACTCATCATCAAATGCCTATGTAACACATTATAACAGTTTGTATTGTCCCATCAACGAAGTAGTTTCAATCCCTTCGAAATCGTCATTAATAATGTAAAACTGTAGATCTACATTGTTGATCATCAATAAGTTACCTATCATAATTTGAACAATCTAGCTTGACATAACCACATAGAATCTTCCACACACCATTGCTTGTCACCCAAACAAAAACTCAATCTTTAGAAAAGTCGATGATAAAATCCTAGTAAATTTGTACCAAACTAGTTCACATCTCACAGTCATATCTAAACTCATAGGCAAAAATCAGTAAATCCTTCAACCACAGACCAACTGCTTATACGAGAGGTCTTATTCCTTCATTTTTCTTAAATTCTTCCCATGACATAAAATTTTAAATATCTTGAACTCTTCAATACACCAGACTCTTCTTCATTTTGTTGTCTTGCTCACCAATCTTATTCTTTGGCCAACAACCCTTGACATTTTTACCATTTCCTCTAAATAAAAACTTTAAATGAAACCCTTCCTTAGCTCCTTTGGAAATCAAAATAACACACTTTATGGCTCAAACCATGTACAAGTCCTTCCAAATGTTCAATATTAATGCGAGCGATCATTTCTTACCTTATCAATCCATACCTTGACAGAACATACTATCATGAAAATAAACTCACCATGAAAAACTTGAATTTTGATCCCAACCATGTAACACAATCCCCTTATCTACCAACATTAGCTCATACATTGAAGATCTTTATGAAATTGCATATCTTATCTTAGCTTTTCATTGATCGCCTCTCCATCAACCTTACCGTATCCTTCGTTAAAAATTCAACCGTACCAGTTACCAAACTCAAAACCGTAAAAAAACTTATCACCATACTCGAGTCAATCATGTGTAGACTCCTTTCTCAAATCTTACCAAATTATTTTTGTCCAGTCTGATTAACATGTGACACTATTACCATAATAAGAGCAAAATATATAGAACCACACATCTTTGAACTCGATTCTCAGCTCTCTAAAGATATCTTAGTCCTTTGCAGTTAGAGTAACTATCTTTGTTCTTGGTTACCTCTTTCCAATGACTAAAATACATCCCACTAATTCTTTTCATTTGTGACTCTAGTTCATTTCAATTCTATTCGATTGGTTTCTCAGCACCTCCTATAACTTTCCACGATCCCACGCTACTCATCAAATAGTAGCAAGCCATCACATTCGATACTCGCAAGTCGTCATTACCATACAAAATCTATTTAACCGACAATATTTATTATATAGTTGCATCCTAATCAAAATCCATCATGAACTCTTATTACCACTATGCTCAGTTAACCCTTGCCCTCACCGCAAAGTCAACCTTGTCATCGACATGACATCTCGAACCAGCTATACCAATCAAATCCAAGGGACTACTTAATTTTATACGCACTTTCTTACTAAAATCTTCAATTACCTTCACAAAAGTATACTATTTGAGACTTCATTTACCCATAAGTTTGTCATTCTGGTATTTATCCATTCCCTTGGACCTTAAGATGAAATCACAGGTCCTCATTTAGAACCCTCGGGATAGACTTCTCAACTTAATGCCTTAATAATGTATCAATGATCCACCACTAAAATCTTCCTTATACACATTGTTTAACCTCAAACATGTGCAGTAACAACCTAGTTGGTTTGTCAAATGTGAAGGCAACATCGAATCTCATTATATGGACATTTGATAGAATTTATAACTCTTTAAGTAGTTGGTATTCACGCTTAACAATCAACATAACCGTCTTCATATACCACTAGTACCACATCGTGAAAGTCTGTTAAATCGACCACTAGAATACAACATACACCTCGAGAAGATTATACTCAAATAGCCCACACATTTCTGATCATAAAGTAACTACAATACACTACTAAATTTATTCGGTCTCTCATCCAAAGTGATTCATTCGCAAATCGGGTCAATAGTAGGAGTAACACACTCCATAACTCTTACCAAGTAAAGATTGATACCATTATTCTAGTCGTATCATGACCCTCTTTGATATACACTCAATATATGAAGTCATAGTAGAGGTTCTGACCTCAACTAATGCAACATCATTTTTCATTATTTGCTAAGCAACCCATACATGTTATCACAACTTTACTAATTGTAGTTTCCAAAGTTACACTATACGTTATCTAGCCATCCTTTTAATCATCCCACTTCCAATTGTCAAATCACTCTAGATATTGCCTATACCACATAAGTATTAATCCCACTACTGGAAGACTAGCCTAAAACCACACTCATGAAGTCCTTTAAACCATTGTTAAACTTAATCATTTATTAATCCTCAAAGTGAATCATCAAACCATAACCTCACGCAATTCCTTCTAATCATTGAATATTCTAAACCAGACCACACATCATCTTCACAAGTATATCGATTCAACCTTAGTATTATATCTAACATCCAAGCCATACACGACACCAACTACTGATATGAGGAACTAAGCACGAGTCATCACATAAGTGAGAGAGAATGGAATGAAGCGATAAAAATCAAAACAGACAAAGGATGCATGATAAGGATTCAAGAAGTTAAGATTTTTCCTAAAGGTCAACATAGCCTCTCGAAGATAAGTACAGACTTCTTCGTACCGATCCTTGAGACTCTACTTAGCCTCAACTTGTATACACGTGAGACCTATGAACCTAGGGCTCTTATACCATTTTGTCACGACCCAAAAATGAATGTGATGGCACTCGTCTTATCTCACCAAGACCAGTCAGCCTAAAACTCAACCATTACAATAAAATGCGGAAAAATTCATAATCAACTCAAAAATACCCCAAAAATCTGGTTTTCACGTGTACATGCCTCTAAAGTATTACAATTGATTCAAAAGAAAACACAAGTCTCAAATGACCTTGTTTCTAGAATAGGACAAGATCATAATTAAGAATAAAGAAGGTCCGCTTAAATGACAAGCAGCTACCTTACAAACCTCTACAAGAAGCCTCGGACAAGGAGAAAAGAAAATATCACAAAGGTTCGGGCTAGTAACCTACAAAAAATGTAGTAGCAAGGGGTGTGTACCAAACCACACAGTACTCAGCAAGTAAACCTCTAAACACGAGCTAAGGGGATAGAATACGAGTACTCCTAACACCCCAATCGAACCTCACAACTACAATCTGTATAAAACCAGCCCAACCTAATAGTTCACAATTTACAAGCACATATCTCAACAACAACATTCTAGCAATCATATATTCTTAACAACAAGCTCAATATTCATCAATTACAACCTCCACATACAACCTGCATAAAACCAGCCCAACATAACAATTCACAGTTTACAAAGCACATAGCTCAACACAACACTCTAACAATTTCATACCCTCAACAACAACAATTTCATATCCTCAACAACAACACTCTAACAATTGCATATCTTCAACAACAAGCTCCATATTCATCAGTCACAAGTTCGACGGAAAGGAACTCACAAGATCAGCAACACACAAGATCAAGTTCACCAATAATAAAGAAGTAAAATGCATTGAAATGCAATATCAAGTATCGTGATGCATGTCTGACCTAATGATACACACTCGCTGTCTGTCAGTTTAGGACCCATGGGGGACATATCTGTCCATGCATCCATCACGGCGCTCGATACGACCCTTGATAATAGTAACCATCGCGGCGCGCGATACATCCTTTAAGATATAGTATCCATCGCGGCGCGCGATACGTTCCTCAAAATGGTACATCCTCTTTAATTTCTTATTCTTTCTCAATTCACATAATATTTGTCACAACCATGTCTCAGAACATGCAAATGACATGTTCACACAAATAATGAAGAAATGATCATTTTCATAACATTGCACAATTCACAACAACACAATCATGATACAACATAAAAAATGATTCAACAAGCCTTTCAAACCACTCAACACATCACACACAAACAATTAATCATGTTGCCTTTTATTACCCCTTTTTCATCATTAGAATTAATCAATGTGGACATGTCAACCCATCACCAAGTCTCATTACATACACGAATTCCACGCACTTAACAAGGGTTTAGAAATTCACTTGCCTCAGTCAACCAAGAATTCACTCCGGGACTTGAACCTTCCCTTTTCATTGAACTTCCAACTAAAAGCAATCTATTCAAATAATTGACCACGATAAGATTTCAAAACTAACAACATTCATATTATTATGTGTCTAGTCTAGACCCAATAACTCGCCCCAAATTTATAATCAAGTTTCCAAGTTTTAAGCTTAGGGTTAAGTCTTAATTTCTCCCAATAATGCAATCCTAATAGTTTTCATACAATATAATACACCCACTATTTAATTACCCATATTATAATATCAAACTTGATTCACAGTATGATAATTAAAAAGTATAAACTCAAATCGGTGACAAGTTATATCAATTCTTATGTCGTCCGAGGAAAGACAGAATACAACCATTAACATAATTTAAGTTATACTTTATTTCTAATGATTACCTCATCCCTAATGATTGCCTCAATCATTGGTCACCACTACACACTAACCATTACCACCAAAAAAAAAAAAATTCTAATACCCTAATTACCAGAAACATTGCAGCATGTTTATGAAATTACATATTTAATAGATTGCAACTTCTCTCCTTTTTATTTCACCATCTCACATTATAATATTAATAATAATAACATGAACTATAACTATATACTTAAATAGATCAACTGAATTATTACCTAGATGTGCAGAAGTCGGTTCCTATGCCGGCCGCCGCTTTGCAGAAGTTTGTATTTCTTCTTTCCTTTATTTTTCTAAAATAATTATACACTAAAAGTGATAAACCTTATTAAGTTATTTTTAATAGATATAAGTCAAATAGTATAGGGTGTTAAATAAATTATCACTTTAGCCCACTAACTATCAATTAAGTCAATTATCTATAATTACTCATCAACTAATTAACTAAAGTTAAACGAATAGTTCAGAATTTCCAAAAATAATTTTCCGAGTCATTACACCAGGTGGTAAAGAAAGCTCTTGTTGCATGGAGAAACTCCTCCAGCGATTCTGAGGAATAGGAACATTCTGAAGGCAGTTTCATGATGGTGGTCAATGGAGATGAAGACATTTTCGAGTTTCTCTTCTCGTTTATGGTAAAATAAATGATGAATACATCAAGGAAGAGGCAACCCTTCTTGACCTTAAAGGTAACATAAATACTTACTCTATAAAAAGGTTAAGAAAGCTCAATTTTGTTCTAATTGACTTTATAGATGAATTAAATGTTTAAAAGAATGATCTCAGTGAGATTATATATAGATTTCTTCCAAGTTGAAAATATATCTTTAATGTCTCAAATGTCTGAAATATAAGATTGAATGATGGTTTTGGAGGCTGAATATTTTCAACGCAAACAAAAATCTAAAACTACTAAAAATGGACAGAAGAAGCTTAGTAGTTTGTGTTGGAACGAGAAGAGAACTTAAAAAATTCGAAGTTAAAACTAGTTGTTGTACAAGAAAGAAACATTCAGTTAGAAACGGATCTTAATCATGATTAGGATGAATTAAATAAATCCTTGAAATGGACTAACTCTTAAAAGATTATGGCAAATTTGACTAATTAAAAATGCAATAACGGAAAAGATCTAGAATGTTAGAAGATAGATCCACCTTATAACCCTCATAGAAAGTATGTCTATGTCTCTGATAATTTATTATGTACTCACTTTGGTAGAAATTTTCATCTGAAAAGAGATTGTGAATCCTTAAGGAAAGTGACTGAAAGCTTGAAAAAGTTTTCTAAACTAAAAGGAAGAGGGATAAAAGAACATGGTCCTAGTGACAAGTTAAACAATAAAAAAACTACCTCTATGGACCTAGAAGTCTCTTATCAAGCCATTGTCTAGTTTTTGGGAACTCAGTCTCATGTGAGTTCCTAAATCCAACAAGTTATTCTTCATTTGCAGAAGAGAATAAGTGGTCAATGCTGGTTTATGGATACAGGATGTTCCAAGCATATGACTGGAGAAACACATAATTTCCTCTGTCTTCAGGCACAAGAAGGTCGGGTTGTGTCATTTAGAAATGGAAAGAAAGGTTACATTCTTCGTATTGGAAAAATTAGAAAGTCTGTGGAGCATTCCATAGATGATGTGCACTATGTAAATGGGTTGAAGTATAATTTGCTCAATGTACTTCACATTTGTGACAAGGGAAATGGGGTTAGATTCTGTTCTAAAAAATGTATTGTAACCAAAATGTGGCATATAATACTTGGCAATGTGAGTGCCTCATTTTTGAACAAACTTGTGTCAGCTGACCAGACTCATGGTCTACCTAAACTAAAATTTGCAGATAACAAGATTTGTGATGCATGCGTCAAAGGGAAACAAACCAGATCCTCTTTGAAACAGAAGAAAAGTGTAAGCAAAACCAGGCCGTTGGAACCTCTTCATATAGATATGTGTGGTCATCTAATGATTTCGAATAGAGGTGGAAAAAAGTACCTTCTTGTGACAGTTGTTGATTACTCAAGATTCACTTGGACCATGTTTCTTAGGAGAAAGGACGAAATAGCTAAAGTTTTTCATATACTTTTTGAAAAAATTCCTTTTGGGCTATGCTATATTTGATAGCACACAACAACAAATGTGTGATAGCTAATACGGAAACAATGGTGAAGTTTGTTAAAAGAACAAAACATATGACTCTCTTGATTGTGACAGTTAGTATATTATTCTAATTGTTTTGCCTTAGGTACAAAAAAATTATATAGCATTACACTCTTTCTAGAATATTAGTATAGAGACAATTAGTTCACTTCGTGTATCGCAAGTTGACAAATTTAATATTTCTTACTCTCTTCTATTTGGGCATAATTAGAGATCAAGTTTTCTTGAAACTAACAGATGCCCAAAATATACTATAACAAAATTCATTTTTATCGGCAATAAATATGCACATTAACGAAAAGTTCTAGAGCCTTTACCGACATTAATTAATAGTCATTAGAAACTATGTCACTATAAGCCTTATGGAGATTTATAGAGTGTACAAATTGCCTCTAAAAATACATATGTAGCGGTAATTAAGCTATTTATTGTCGTTAAAGATCATTTTTGGTGTACTGACAACTCTTTCTTTTGGCTTCTTTCAATTAAATTTGTGAATTATAAACTTTGATAAAACTCGATAGACTATCTTTTTGAAAAATCTATTAAGCAACATGACATTTTCTTCTTGATTTTTAGGAAAGTAAGGTCGTTTTCATTATTATTTTTGGATATTTGTAGTTCAAGTGCTCACAAAATTATGTTGTGAGATTTTAATATGTTATGTATCAAAATTTTGTTTAGAATATCCAATAGTAAACAACTTTATTCAAATGTCACATATTGCTTTGTTTATCATTACATTAATTCGTTGCAGCTGCATATTATAACCACAACAATAACTATGGTTCAATTCCAAATAAATTGGGGTCGGTGATATGAAACGTAACCAATAGTAATGATCGTTCTCATACTATGAGGAAAAATCTTTATGATGCTAACAATATTAGGGTAATTTTCTATATATATTTGTTATGTCATACTATAATAAAAAAGAGATTGATGAAGGTTAATAAAAAAGGAGCCAAAGGTCCTCCATTTTAATTTCATTAATTTTTTTCTTGTATGGATGTGATGTTCCACTTTACTTGAAAGTTTTGTTATTCGAGGAATTTTTGTCTGTTCTTTAATGTCTGATGTTGTTCTTTATAACTTCCAGGAATTTAGAAAAAAATTTGTTATTTCTAACCAACTATTTCCATGGAGATTCTCTTTGACTTCTTTGTTATACTTAAAATCTTGCTATGACTCATAATTTTTGTGCAATAAAAATGAATATTAAAAAAATATAGCACATAAGATTTTCGAGAAACGTTTTTCCATAAGAAAAAATGTTCTTGACAATGTAGTTTATGTATAGAAAATAAAAATATTATCGTATTATCATATGTAAGCTTTATAGAATAGTGCAATCCCCTGCGGAGCACGTGTAATATGCCTAGCTATGGGTATATATGAGTCACTTTCATAACGAGGGATATATTAGCTCTAAATGACAAAGTTGAGGGCTATAACAGACTCTTTGTGTTGAAATATATCAAATAAGTAAAATACTTACTAGCCATAAATAATAATAGATTATTAAATGTGTGACCTGAAAAAGTCATTTAATGTCTACCTAACCAAATAATCTAGTGTAAATATCTAGATAAAGTTATGGAAAGAAATGTGACTTTTATGGGATGAAAATTTAAAGTGAGATTTAATACAATAAATATTTTAGTCCGCTGAATACTCTATAAATCTAGCAATAGAAAGATCCATCTCCTCATTCTCAGTAATATTTTATCTTTCTTTTTTCTTTATCAACTCCAGCATTTTCACAAAGAATCATAATGTCCTAAATTCTACCTTCCGAACAAAATCAAGATTCTGAAGTTTGGTCGCCTATCTCCTCTCCTGGCACATGAACACCTCAACAACGATCTACAAAATAAAGAATTAGTCATCTCTAAATCTGCAAAAGATAAAGTTGTAGACGAAATAAAGAACCAAAAAGCAACATAAAAAGGAAAACTCCCAACATCCAAACTGTATGAATTGAAGTTTGTATGTCCAAAAGTTGGAGAAAAGGAAAGTATCCCATGTCTGAAGTTTATTAATTGAAACCCATCCCTAAGCCTAAGTTTTCCAATCTTATACAAGTATGATAATTTGATGCAATAATTATTGAAATATTGAAATTTCTTTTTGATGCAATAAATATTGAAATTTACTTTTTAACTGAAAAACTAGCTCAAAGGCTCTTTTGGAAATCAAGGTTACCTTTCTTCTTTAAATGTGAAACATTTTACACTTTGGGAATACATAGTCCCGATATACTCATTTGAATAAATGAACTTCAAACTTTACTCTTTTAACTCAACTCAAAACTCAAGTCTTAAAACAAAGTTAAAACATTTGTAAAAGAATTTTGGAAGACTCTATGATCTTCTCTTGAGTTGGCTCTTAACTTCTCTTGACTTGACTATTAACTTCTCTTGACTTGACTCCTAACTTTCCTTGAATTGAATTATGGATTCAAGGACTGTAATTTGTGATAGGAAAGATCTCATGATGTTTAGGAGTGTTTTTAAATAGTTAACATGAAAAAAGTTCAAGAAATCACTGTCTGGAAACAAGTCCGCGACACGGAGATGCATTTAATTTTTGGTCGTGAAATAACTTTTGAGGCAGAACGGTCCTGACTGCTTCGCGAAGTGGAGAGGAATTCACCAGTCCTGAGGAACAGGTTCGCGATGCAGACTTGGTACCCAGATTCGCCCGACTTTATAACCCGAATTCGCCTAAATTAGATTCTTTTTCTCAATTCCACTTTAGATTCATATACCCAACATGTGTACACAAGAATCTAATCAAACACAACTCTAAAATCGACCTTAAACTCTCAAGAACTCCTCAATCTCATCCCAAATTCAAGAACGAAAGCAATTCAAGAACACAACTTAAAACATCAAAGTCTCAATCATTTAGGACGAAAATCATACTGAAATAAACATGTATGGTGCGTGGGTGAACGAACCTAGTTGTATGTGAAATCACATACCTAGTAGGATTGAATCCTTGGCGAAATCCCCAACCAAAATCGCAAGAACTTGACGAATCTTGAAATTTTCTTCTCCTTTCTCCTCTTGAGTTCTTTCTCCAAAAACCCTAGTGTGTTTTGGTAAATGCGTAAAATAATCTAATTCTGATTAGACACCAATTAAACTTCTAAACCCGAAATAAATTAATTGGGCATGGAAAAAGACCAATATACCCCTTAAAAATCTGGTTTAGACTATCCTTATCTAGACAGCCAAACTTCAAATGGGCATATCTCCCTCATACAAACTCGAAACTGAGCAAACTCAGCGGCGTTGGAAAGATAATTCAAAGGTATTTACTACGGTATCTTTTAGCACACTTAACATATCCTGATCTAGGAGTTATGGTTGTTTGAAACTGATCCAAAAGTCATACTTAACTTAACAACAAATAGGGGTCGTTGATATGAAACCTAGGCAATAGTAATGATCGCTCTAAGACAATGAGGAAAAACCTTTACGATGTTAACATTATTAGGGTAATTTTCTATATATATTTGATATGGCATAATATAATAAAAAAGAGATAGATGGAGTTTAATAAGAAAGGAGCCAAAGGTCCTCTATCTTAATTTCGTTAATTTTATTCTTGCATGGATGTGATGTTTCACTTTACTTTGCAGTGTTGTTGTTCGAGGATACTTTGTCTTTTCTTTAATGTGTGATGTTGTTCTTTATAACTTCCTGGAATTCAGAAAATTTCATTACTTTTGACCAACTATTTCCATGGAGATTTTCTTAGACTTCTTTCTTATACTTAAAATCTTTCTTTGACTCATAATGTTTGTGCAATAAAAAAGAAGATTAAAAAAACATAGCACATAAAATTTGGAGAAACGTTTTGTCATAACATAAAATGTTCTTGACAATGTAGTATATGTATCGAAAATACAAATATTACCAAATAATCATATGTAAGCTTTATAGAATAGTTCAATCCCGAGCGGAGCACGGGTAATAAACATAGTTCTGGGTATATATGAACTACTTTCATAACGAGGGATATATTAGCTCTAAATGTCAAAGTTGAGGGGTATATAAGACCCTCTGTGTTGTAATATATCATATAAGTCTAATTCTTACTAGCCATAAATAATAACCGATTAGTAAATGTTTTACCTGAAAAGATCATTGAAGGTCTAACTAGCGAAAAACTATAGAGTAAATATATAGATAAAGTTATGGAAAGAAACATGACTTTTATGGCATGAAAATTTAAAGTGAGATTTAATACAATTGATATTTTGGTTATTTTAGTCTAGTGAATACTCTATAAATCTAGCAAGAGAAAGATCCATCTCCTCATTTTCAGTAACATTTCTTCTTTTATTTTTTCTTTATCCACTCCAACATTTTCACAAAGAATCATTATGTCCTAAATTCTACCTTCCGAACAAAATCAAGATTCTGAAGTTTGGTCACCTATCTCCTCTCCTGCACATGAACACCTCAACAACGATCTACAAAATGAAGAATTAATCATCTCTGAATCTGCAAAAGATAAAGTTGTAGACGAAATAAAGGACCAAAAAGCAACAGAGAAAGGAAAACTCCCAGCATCCAAACTATATGAATTGAAGTGTGTCTGTCCAAAAATTGGAGAAAAGGAAAGTATCCCATGCCTGAATTTTATTAATTGAAACCCATCCCTAAGCCTAAATTTTCCAAGCTTATACAAGGATGACAATTTGATGCAATAAATATTGAAATATTGAAATTTCTTTTTGATGCAATAAATATTGAAATTTGCTCTTTAACTGAAATCTAGCTCAAAGGTTTTTTTGGAAATCAAGGTTTCCTTTGTTCTTTAAATGTGAAACATTTTACTATTTGGAAATACATAGTCCCGATATACTCTTTTGAAGAAATGAACTTCAAACTTTATTCTTTTTACTCAACTAAAAATTCAAGTCTTTAAACAAAGTTAAAACATTTGTAAAAGACTTTTGGAAGACTATATGAACTTCTCTTGACTTGGCTCTTAACTTCTCTTGACTTAACTCCTAACTTCTATTGACTTGACTCTTAACTTTTCTTGAATTGAATTATGGATCCTAGGATTGTAATTTGTGATAGGAAAGATCTCATGGTGTTTAGGAGTGTTTTTAGATAGTTAAACATGAGAAATGATCAAGAAATCAATGTCTGGAAGTAAGTCCGCAACGAGGAGATGCATTTAAATATTTGGTCGCGAAATAACTTTTGAGGCAGAACGGTCCTTTACCTCTCCGCGATGCGGAGAAGAATTCCCCAGTCCTGACGAACAAGTCTGCATCTCTGGTACCCAGATTCACCCAACTTTTTCCTTCTTTGTTTTTTAACTTTAATTCGCCTAAATTCGATTCCCTTTCTCAATTCCTCTTTAGATTCAGATACCCAGCATGTGTACACAAGAATCTAATCAAACACAACTCTAAAATCGACCTTAAATTCTCAAGAACTCCTCAATCTCATCCCAAATTCAAGAACGAAAGCAATTCAAGAACACAACTCAAGAACATCAAAGTCTCAATCATTTAGGACGAAAATCATACTGAAATAGGCATGTTTGGCGCGTGGGTGAACAAACCCAGCGCTATGTGAATTCACATACCTCGAGGATTGAATCCTTGGCTAAATCCCAAACCAAAATAGCAAGATCTTGAGGAATCTTGAACTTTTCTTCTCCTTTCTCCTCTTGAGTTCTTTCTCCAAAAACCCTAGTGTGTTTTGGTAAATGCATAAAATGATCTAATTTTGATTAGACACCAATTAAACTTCTAAACACGAAATAAATTAATAGGGCATGGAAAAGACCAATATACCCCTTAAAAATCAGGTTTAGATTTTCCTTATCTAGACAACCCAACTTCAAATGGGCATATCTTCCTCATAAGAACTCAAAACTGAGGAAACTAGGTAGCGTTGGAAAGATAATTTAAACGTATTTCCTATAGTATCTTGTAGAACAACTAGCTCATCCAGATCTAGGAGTGATGGTTGTTTTAAGTTGACCCAAAAGTCATACTTAACTTTATCAAATTTCCAGATTTTTAATTCTTTCCAAAATGACTCTTTCTTATTATAGCTCTTTCTAGTTGTGGGTTGTTGCACCAAATTGGGGTCTCGTTGATATGAAACCTAAGTAATAGTAATGATCGTTCTAAGACAACAAGGAAAAATCTTTATGATGTTAACAATATTAGGGTAATTTTCTATATATATTTTTTATGGCATAATATAATAAAAAGGAGATTGATGGAGGTTCATAAAAAAAGGAGCAAAGGTCCTCCATCTTAATTTTGTTAATTTTATTCCTGTATGGACGTGATGTTCCACTTTACTTGCCAGTGTTGTTGTTCGAAGATTTTTTCGTCTTTTATTTAATATTTGATGTTGTTCTTTATAACTTCCTGGAATTCAAAAAATTTCATTACTTCTGACCAACTATTTCCGTGGAGATTTTCTTAGACTTCTTTCTTATACTTAAAATCTTTCTATGACTCATAATGTTTGTTCAATAAAAAAGAAAATTAAAAAAAATATAGCACATAAGATTTGGAGAAACATTTTGCCATAACATAAAATGTTCTTGACAATGTAATGTATGTATCGAAAATACAAATATTACCGAATAATCATATGTAAGCTTTATAGAATATTTCAATCCTGTGCAGAGCACGGGTAATAAACATAGTTCTGGGTATATATGAACTACTTTCATAACGAGGGATATATTAGCTCTAAATGTCAAAGTTGAGGGGTATATAAGACCCTTTGTGTTGTAATATATCATATAAGTCTAATTCTTACTAGCCATATATAATAACCGATTAGTAAATGTTTTACCTGAAAAGGTCATTGAAGGTCTAACTAGCGAAAAACTATAGAGTAAATATATAGATAAAGTTATGGAAAGAAACATGACTTTTATGGCATGAAAATTTAAAGTGAGATTTAATACAGTTGATATTTTGGTTATTTTAGTCTAGTGAATACTCTATAAATCTAGCAAGAGAAAGATCCATCTCCTCATTTTTAGTAACATTTCTTCTTTTATTTTTTCTTTATCAGCTCCAACATTTTCACAAAGAAACATCGTGTCCTAAATTCTACCTTCCGAACAAAATCGAGAATCTGAAGTTTGGTTGCCTATCTCCTCTCTTACGGCAAGTCATAGTGATTTATGTAATTATTGAAATTTCTTTTTGCTATTTTTGTTAGTTTTCTTTAACTATGTGAAAAATTACAACAAGGACGATTGAAAATTGATATTCTCTTTTGTCCCTTTCTACAGGCTTTTTCATGTAGTTTTTGAAAAAATTCATTTTGGGCTATGCTATATTTGATAGCACACAACAACAAATATGTGAGAACTAATACAGATCCAATGGTGAAGTTTGTTAAAAGAACAAAACATATTACTCTCTTGCTTGCCACAGTCAGTATATTATTCTGATTGTTTTGTCTTAGGTACAAATTCTTTGTATGCCATTACACTCTTTCTAGAATATTAGTATAGAGACAATTAGTTCACTTTCTTTATCGCAAGTTGACTAATTTGATATTTCTTTTTCTCTTCTATTTGGACATAATTAGAGATCTAGTTTTCTTGAAACTAACAGATGCCCAAAATATACTATAACAAAAGTCATTTTTATCGGCAATAAATATTCACATTAACGAAGAGTGCTAGAGCATTTACCGATATTAATTAATTGTCATTAGAAACTATGTCACTATGGGATTTATGAAGATTTATAGAGTGTACTAACTGCCTCTAAACATACTCATGAAGCGGTAATTAAGCTATTTATTGTCGTTAAAGATCATTTTTGGTGTACTGACAACTCTTTCTTTTGGCTTCTTTCAATTAAATTTGTGAATTGTAAACTTGGATACAACCCGATAGACTATCTTTTTGAAAAATCTATTAACCAACATTCCCTTTTCTTCATGATTGTTAGGAAATTAAGGTCGTTTTTTTATATTATTTGTGGATATTTGTATTTAAAGTGCTCACAAAATTATAATGTGAGATTTAAATATGTTATGTATCAAAAATTTTGTTTAGAGTATCCAATGGTAAACAACTTTATTCAGATGTCACATATTTCTTGGTTTATCATTGTATTAATTCGTTGTAACTGCATATTATAACCATAACAATAATTATGGTTCAATTCCAAATAAATTGGGGTCGGTGATATGAATCCTAAGCAATAGTAATGATCGTTCTCAGACTATGAGGAAAAATCATTATGATGTTAACAATATTAGGCTCATTTTCTACATATATTTGTTATGACATACTATAATAAAAAAGAGATTGATGGAGGATCATAAGAAAGGAGCCAAAGGTCCTCCATTTTAATTTCGTTAATTTTGTTCTTATATGGACGTGATGTTCCACTTTACTTGGCAGTGTTGTTGTTCAAGAATTTTTTTTGTTTCTTCTTTAATGTCTAAAGTTGTTCTTTATAACTTCCTGGAATTTAGAAAAAAATTTGTTACTTCTAACCAACTATTTCCATGGAGATTCTATTAGAGTTCTTTCTTATACTTAAAATATTTCTATGACTCATAATTTTTGTGCAATAAAAATGAATATTTAAAAAATATAGCACATAAGATTTTGAAGAAACATTTTTCCATAAGATAAGATTTTCTTGACAATGTAGTGTATGTATAGAAAATACAAATATTATCATATTATCATATATAAGCTTTATAGAATAGTTTAATCCCATGCGGAGCATATGCAATATACCTAGTTATGGGTATATATATGTCACTTTCATAACGAGGGATATTTAGTTCTAAATGACAACGTTGAGGGGTATATCAAACTCTTTGTGTTGTAATATATCATGTATGTCAATTACTTACTAGCCATCAATAATAATAGATTAGTAAATATTTTACCTGAAAAGGTCATTTAATGTCTAACTAACCAAATAATCTAGAGTAATTATATAGATAATGTTATGGAAAGAAATGTGACTTTTATGGCATGAAAATTGAAAGTGAGATTTAATACAATTAATATTTTAGTTATTTTAGTCTAGCGAATACTCTATAAATCTAGGAAGAGAAAGATCCATCTCCTCATTTTCAGTAACATTTCTTCTTTCTTTTTTATTTAACCACTCCAACATTTTCACAAGGATCTTTCGATTATATTTCCAACGCCACCAAGTTTGCTTAGTTTAAAGTTCGTATGAGTGAGATATGTCCATTTGAAGTTGGGCTGTCTAGATAAGGAAAGTCAAACCGGATTTTAGAAGGGTATGATGGACTTTTCACTACTCAATTAAAATATTTCATTTTTGGTAATTACTTAGGGGTCTAAACTGAATTTGGTCAGTTTACACACTCAAGGATTTCACGCTAGGGTTTTTAGAGAAAGAATGGAAGAAGAGAAAACAGGAGAAAGAGCCAAAGTTCGTCGTTCTTGAGGTTTTTGCTTGTGGATTTCGCCAAGGATTGATCCCTACGAAGTATGTGAGATCTCATAACATTGGGTTAGTTCACCCACGCGCCAATCATGATTTATTTCAGTGAATTTAGATTCTTGAAGGTTTAGAAATTGAGTTCTTGAATGGATTTGTTTGAAGTTTCTATTGGGTTCTTGATTTTCGAATTGTTGAGGAGTTCTTGATTTTGATTCATGAAATTAGGTGTCATTTTGAGTAGATTCTTGTATATTTTGATTATGTAGTTGAATCTAAGTGTTTGGGGAAAGACCCAATTGAGTTTAGAGGGTTATAGAGTTGAAAAACGAGCAAGACAAATCGTCAAACACCTGGGCAGAGGGGTGGGGCACCGCGCCACTTTGAGCGCCCCACAAAGTTCTCTGAAGTTTTTACCCTAGGGCGCCGCGCCAGCCAGTGTGCCCAAACGTCAGTTCTGAAGTTTTGGGTCTGGCACCCCGCGCCACTCAGAGCGCCATGGACGCCAGGTCTTCTACTTCTTCCCACTTCTTTATGTACTAGTTCCCTTGAAATGTACCTCTGTTTTCTAGTTGATTTCTACACTCTAAGGTATGTCTTAAAAACATGAAATCATCCATAACATGAGATCATGAGCCTTAAATCCATAATTCAATTCAAGGAAAATTAAGAGTCGGGTGAAGAGAAGTTAAGAGTCAAGTCAAGAGAAGTTCTTAGAGTTTTCCAAAAGTCTTTTACAAACGTTTTAACTTTGTTTTAAGACTTGAATTTTGTGTTGAGTAATGAGTAAAGATTGAAGTTCATTTTTACAAAGAGTATATGGCGACTATTTATTCCCAAAGAGTTAAAACTGTTTTCACCTTTAAATAAGAAAGGAAACTGAAATTTCCAAAGAGCCGTTGAGCTAGTTTTCAGAAAAGAGTAAATGCTTTCACAATTAAGCAAGAGAGAAAACTTTGATTTACAAGAGGAGCCTTTGAGCTAAGTTTTGAGCAATTATCTCAAACCACATAAAGAAGCATGCTTTTAAACATAAGAGCTAGTATTATATTTTGGAAGTAGTATTGAGCACCGATATGGAGGAGAGTTCAGAAAACTCCCAGCCCCCATAAACCATGTAGCCACCATAGGTAGAAAAGGGTCATACTTTTTAAATGATTCCTTAGTGCTTTTTAGGATAGACTAGTGGATCCACTTAATAGTCAGGTTATATACCCTCGGCAAGGTATATGACGGCCTTGGCAGCGTGAGACAAAACGATGTATCATCACAATAGCTCTTAAGTGATATATTGTCGGTTAGAGAAACTCCCATAGCAGTATTCTGTATTTTATATAAATTTCAGAGTTATATTGTATCTTTGCATACACAGAGTATTATTGTATCTGAAAATACACAAAGTTGACACCCATGTTTTAAAAAGTTTTTCTTTATACTACACATATTTATACTAACTAGTTTCACGGCACGTGTGTATCATATCATATAGTATACAATGTTGTAAAATAGAATTAATATTACTAAATTAAAGCTTTTTAGTAAATAATTATAATTGAAAGAATATTGGACTAGTGTTTTTAAATGATTAATACAAATTTTAATAGAGTTAATTGTTTTTTTAGACAAAAATGACTAGATATCATTGAAATATTTCAAAATGCATTAAATTTTTTAAAAAATATGGGGAGAAAGTTATATTTTTTAAGTAATATTGTTCTTTACTTTACTCAATTTGGTAAACAAACTTAACCTACAAAATAGAAAAATAATATCAAGATAAAAAAAATGGTCAGCAATAACTTTTCTTCTTGAGGTTATGACTGTAAATGATGGACAATATATAAGTACAATTATTCTCTTAGATATTAATACCTGAAATTTAATATGTGCATGACACTACGAATGATTGTAATAAATATTTTATCTTTAAACGTGATACATCTTTTACAAAATATTATTATTTGAGTAAGGCTATAATATTGATGTAATCTTACAAAAAACATAGTCTACTTAATTAGTGAATGTCAATACTATTATAAGTAGAATGTTATAGAGAAAAGTATATTACGTAAATAATTATTTCTAAAGAAATATCATATAGATGTTCTCTAATGAGAGTATCTAGTATCTTATAGAAGTTCTTTCATGATATAAAACATTAAACTTTTTCAATTAAAAAATTAATATATGAATAAAATTTAATGTATTGTATATAGAATATTTAATTTTATTTAAGATGATTTTATGATCAATCACTATTTTCTTATCATTTTATATAGCTAGCAAAGAGTGTATCTTGTGACATAATATTTTCTTAGATCAAAATGAACACAAAATAACAGGAAATTCATACTTAAAAAAAATTCATACTCAACATAAATATAAAAAAGTAAAAATATGTGGATCAATTCATAGCAAATGAAGAAGGGAGACGAAAATATATGTTCATGATATACTCACCCTAGTGTTTCATTTGATTGAAATCTCTTGCCACCAACACTTTACTTTCTCCGTTCATTTTTACTTACATATCTATTAAAAAATAATTTATCATGGTTATATTATAATATTATAAGTAAGAGTGAAAATCTATTTTTGAAATAGTAGACGTAACATCACAACTACTAATTCAATGGACTACATTGATGCCGATGTTTTAGAAAAATTAGGAAGAAACTCCCTCATTTGAGGTTAAAAGAATAAGAAATGGATATACAAAGAAGAAATATCTTACCCCAATCATGTGCCTTTTTTGTATTTGTTTATTATTATTGTCTCTCCCACATCTTTATCTATTTATTTTATTAGAAAAAATAATCAACAATGTGTGTATTTAAATTCTCTATAATGAAAACACAAAAAAATTATCCAAGAAAAAAAATAAATGAAAGTTCTCGCGCACTATATATAAAAGATTTTTATTTGAAGCAAAGTTCATAGATAATTGCATATTTCTTTGTTCTCTTCTTTTCTTCTTTAATAAATAGTCGTTACCTAAACTTCAATGCTAATAACTTCAACTTATCAATGTATTGGGGATGAATCATATATGAAAATTTTAAATAATCTCAAATTGTCAAAGAAAAGAGATCCCAAGAATTTATAAAGAGTGAATGGTTGTGATTTATGATCGAAGAAACATGAAGGTAGAAATTGTTGTGACTATTCGTAGGAAATTATTCTTTTATTAATGAATAAAACATGTAGGTTAATTAAAGAGTATTAATGTTCTAAAATGATATAAATAATATTGATTTATGCATGTGACGAAAATCATCAGAGGAAAATATGAGTGTGAATTGATGAATGATTTGCTACAATTTGTTCACCAACTCTTTCTTATGTGGTACCTTGAATTTCCTTGGGTTTCGAATTTAATCAACTATTGGAAATCACAGTTGAGATTTTTTTAAGAAGAAGAAGAGTAGAAAACCTAAAAAAATTTAGTTTAAAAGTGAGAGGAAATCCCTCTATTTATAGCTAACAAATAGTAGTATGAATATGTTCTGATTGTGCCTTATCAAATAAGTGACAACCCTTCAAAATAGTCCATGCTCATGGGAAAAGACCTAACCCTTTGAAAAAGTTACAACTTATCGGATAAGGCACAACCCTTTGGTAAAGTCACAACCCTTTGAAAAAATCATAATCCTTTGGAAAAGACACAACTCATCGGGAATGTCACAACCCGTAAAAAAGTCACAACCCTTTGAAAATGTCACAACTCATCGCAAAAGTCACAATCCATTAATGTGAAAATGCATCAACTTTTAATATAACATAATTAAATAAATTGAGGATTTTTAATTAGGGGTATTATCGTAATTCAACATTCATGTTTGGAGTTCATGCTTTTAAGGTAGTATAGATATAGATTATATTGAAATGAGTTCAGTTTAGTTCAGTTAAGTTGAGTTAAGACCAGGTTTGTTCTTTCAGTTCCTTTCAAGCTTATGTCTTGTTTGAGAATTCCCCTCGCATACTCGTATATTCAATGTACTGATGCCATTTGTCCTGTATCTTTTATTGATGCAGATACAGGTAACTCGGATTACCATCCAACACATCGTTGATTCTAGTTGAGCTCCGGAGTTGTTCGAGAGCCTCCTTGCTTCCGGAGGATCCCTCTTTATTGCTTTTTCAGTATTTAGTTCATTAGGATGTCATGGGTCTTGTCCCGACATCCATCTCAATTATTAGAGGCTTCATAGATAGAGAGTTAGTTAGTTCATTTGTCATTATCTTGTTATTGGCTTATGTTTAGATTTGAGTTGCCACTTTGGCTAAGTTAAATGTTTATTTCTAAAACATTTTGAGTTTAGTTTGAGACAGTTGAGTTATATTGCATTTGAATTCTCTTCTTAATGCTTAAAGTCTTCCGCTAAGTAAGTAAGCCAGGCCAAGGGTTTACTTGGGGCCAATAATGGTTCTCGAGTGCCAGTCCCTCCCACGGTGTAGGCTAGGGGAGTGACAAACTTAGTATCAGAGCACAGAGTTCAAGAGTCCTAGGGAGTCTATGAAGTCGTGTCTGTAGAGTCCTAGTTATCGGTGTGAAGCGCACCATATCTATAATTAGGAGGCTACAACATTTAGGAATTTCCTTCACTTCTTTCATACTCATTTCGTTCGATAGAGTTCATCTATATAAAGTCTCTCTCTAACTCGTTCTTATGCATGTCATTCAGTTGATCATGCCTCCACGAAGAGTTTTCCAAGGTTATCCAGCTAGAAGGAATGTCTAACCACACTAACAAAGGGTACCTAATGCACTCGAAGTGCAAACCCAAGAAGAGGTCACCAATGCTGGGTTCCGTGAGGCTATCCGGATATTGAGCTAAGTTCTAACTAATCAAGCTGGGCAACAGAAAGGGAATCGTCAAGAAGTGGCTGATACTTCGAGGATCCACGAGTTTTTAAAGATGAATCCTCTTAGCTTCACAGGTTCTAGTGTTACTGAGGATCCAGAGAATTTTGTTGAAAAGGTTCAGAAGGTTTTCGAAATCATGCATGTTGCTGATACTGAAAGGGTGGAACTAACTGCATACTAGATGAAGGTGTCGCTAGAATCTAGTTCTATCAATGGAAGAAGAACCGAGCTGGGGGAGCACCACCTGTGAGTTGGGCTTATATTGAGGAGGCCTTCTTGGGGCGTTTCTTTCCCCGAGAACTGAGAGAGGCTAAGGTACGAGAGTTCCTCACTCTTAAGTAGGATTCTTTAACCATTCATGAGTATAGTCTGAGGTTCACACAACTTTCTCGCTATGCTTCGGAGATGGTTGGTGACATGAGGAGCGTGATGAGTTTATTCGTTGCTGGGTTGTCTCACTTGTCAAGCAAGGAAGGCAAGGCAGCTATGCTGATATGGGATATGGACATAGCAAGGCTAATTATCCATGTGCAACAAGTTTAGGAGGACAATTTGATGGATAGAGAAGAGTTTAAGAATAAAAGGGCTAAGACATCATGGAATGAGTCCAGGCAGCAAAAGAGTAATGCGCACTGATCGTCCTTCGAACAGAAACAAATGGGACTTGCTTCATCATTTGCTAGTGCACCCTCACCAAAGAACAAAAATGAGTACAATATTCAGAATTTCAGAGCTAAACCTGCATATTCTCAGGGTAGTATGGCACAAGGGGGTAGTAAGCTTCCTGCATGTGCTAAGTGTGGTAGGAACCAATCAGGTATGTGTCGCGATGGCTCCACTAGCTGCTTCATGTGTGGCCAGAATGGTCATTTTAATTGAGAGTGTCCAAAGAAAAAATAGGGAAATGGTAATGGGGGCAATAAAACCCAGTCTTCTTCAGTAGCTCCACCAGACAGAGCTATATCTAGAGGAGCTACTTGAGGGGCAGGCAGAGGAGGAAACCGTCTTTGTGCTATCACTAGTCGCCAAGAGCAAGAAGATTCTCCAGATGTTGTCACTGGTATGATTCAAGTCTTTAACTTTAATATTTATGCATTGCTAGATCCAAGATTGAGTTTATTCTTTTGTAACTCCGTATGTTGCGATGAAATTTAATGTTCTTCCTGAGCAACTTAGTGAGCCCTTCAGTGTTTCTACACTTGTTGGTGATTCTATTATAGCAAAAAGAGTCTATCGTGATTGTCCCATTTTCGTCAATAACAAGAGCACCAGGGCTGATTTAGTTGAATTAGACATGGCAGATTTTGATGTCATTCTTGGTATGGACTGACCTTATTCATGTTATGCCTCAGTTGATTGTAGAACTCGAGTTGTCAAGTTCCAGTTTCCAAATGAGCCAGTTTAGAGTGGAAAAGTAGTTAAGCAGTGCCTAAGGGTCGTTTTATTTTGTACCTTAAGGCGAGAAAGTTAGTTTCCAAGGGGTGTGTCTATCCCTTAGTCTGAGTTAATGACTCTAGTGTTGAGATACCTCATATTCAGTAAGTTTCAGTAGTAAAAGAGTTTGCAGAAGTCGTTCTAGATGATCTTCCTGGAGTCCCTACTAAGAGAGAAATAGACTTTTGTATAGATATTCTTCCTGATACTAATCCTATATATATTCCGCCATATAAGATGGCACCAACAGAGTTAAAAGAGTTGAAAGATCTCCTAGAGAAAGGTTTTATTCGATCACCTTGGGGCGCTCTGGTCTTATTTGTGAGGAAGAAGGATGGTTCCCTTATAATGTGTATAGATTACCTTTAGTTGAACAAGGTTACTATCAAGAATAAGTATCCTCTTCCGAGAATTAATGATCTCTTCGATCAAATTCAGGGTGCCACTTGTTTCTCTCAGACAGACCTTAGATCTGGCTACCATTAGCTAAGAGAAAGGGAATGTGATATTCCAAATGCATCTTTCAGGACCCGTTATGGTCATTATGAGTTTATGGTATATGTCGTTCGGTTTAACCAATGTGCATGCAGTGTTCATGGACCTTATGAATAGAGTATTCAAGCCTTATTTAGATATGTTTGTTATCGTGTTCATTGATGACACTCTAATCTATTCGAGGAATGAGGAAGATCATGCTAGCCAACTCAGAATAGTTCTCCAAACTCTAAAGGATAGAGAGTTGTATGCCAAGTTCTCTAAGTGTGAGTTTTGGCTTGAGTCTGTGGAATTCTTAGGCCACATTGTTTCCGTAGAGGGAATTAAAGTTGATACTCAGAAAATAGAGGCAGTACAGAATTGGCCTACACCCACAACTCTAACTGATATTTGGAGTTTCTTGGGGTTGGTTGGAAATTAAAGAAGGTTCGTAGAGGGGTTCTCATCTATTTCATCCCTTTTGACCTAGTAAACTCAAAAAACAGTGAAGCTCCAAGGGTCTGAAGCTTGTGAGAAAAGCTTTCAGGAATTGAAAAAGAGGTTGACTACTCCCCAAATATTGACCTTACCAGAAGGTACGCAAGGCTTTGTTGTATATTGTGATGCCTCTAGAGTTAGTTTGGGTTGTGTGTTAATGCAGAATGACAAAGTTATAGGTTATGCCTCCAGACAGTTGAATGTTCGTGAGAGGAACTACACAACCCATGATCTAAAGTTAGCTACCATAATATTTGCTTTGAAAATATGGCACCATTATCTTTATGGTGTTCGTGTGGATGTGTTCCCCAATCACAAGATCTTCAGTATGTGTTTAGTCAGAAAGAGCTTAATCTCAGACAAATGAGGTGGTTAGAATTACTGAAGGATTATGACATGAGTATTCTTTATCACCCAGGTATGGCTAATGTTGTTTCTGATGCCTTGAGCAGGTTGTCTATGGGTAGTATTGCTTATTTTGAGGAAGATAAGAAAGAGCTAGCAAGAGATCCTCATAGACTTGAACCATTGGGAGTTCAACTAATGGATTCCACAGAAGGAGGAGTAGTGGTGATGAGTGAGGCTGAATCATCATTATTGTAAGAAATAAAAGAGAAGAAAGACCAAGATCCTATTTTGCTTGAATTGAAGGAAAATGTTCATAAGCAAAAAATAATGGCTTTTGAACAAGAGGGAGATGGTGTATTGAGGTATCAAGGTAACTTGTGTGTACCAAGGGTGGATCAACTCCAAGAGAGGATCATGGAGGAATGCTCATAGCTCCAGATATTCCGTTCATCTCGGTTCCACAAAGATGTATCGTGACTTGAGAGAAGTATATTGGTTGAATAGTATGAAGAAAGGTATTGTTGAGTTCGTTGCTAAATGCCCGAATTGTCAACAAGTTAAAGTAGAGCACCAAAGTCCCGGTGGTATGGCTTAAAATATAGAACTTCAGGAATGGAAGTGGGAGATAATCAGTATGGACTTCATCACAGGTTTACCAAGGTTGCGTAGGCAGCACGATTCTATTTGGGTGATTGTTGATAGAATTACAAAATCAACGCACTTTTTGCCGGTAAGATTACCATTCAGCAAAGGAATATGCCAACTTGTATCTTCAAGAAGTAGTTAGACTTCATGGAGTTTCGGTCTCCATTATTTCAGACAGAGGTGCGCAATTTACTACACTGTTTTGGAAGTCATTCCAAAAAGGCTTGGGTTCAAAGGTAAACTTAAGTACTGCCTTTCATCCTAAGAAAGATGGGCAAGAAGAGCACACTATTCAGACTTTAGAAGATATGTTGAGGGCCTGCATGATCAATTTTAAGGGTAATTGGGATAAGCACGTATCTCTCATCTAGTTTGCTTACAACAATAGTTACCACTCTAGCATCCAAATGGCTCCTTATGGCGCCATTATCTTTATGGTGTTCATGTGGATGTGTTCACTAATTACAAAAGTCTTCAGTATGTGTTTAGTCAGAAAGAGCTTAATCTCAGACAAAGGAGGTGGTTAGAATTACTCAAGGATTATGACATGAGTATTCTTTATCACCTAGGTAAGGCTAATGTTGTTTCTGATGCCTTGAGCAGGTTGTCTATGGATAGTATTGCTTATTTTGAGGAAGATAAGAAAGAGCTAGCAAGAGATCCTCATAGACTTGCATGATTGGGAGTTCGACTAATGGATTTCACAGAAGGAGAAGTAGTGGTAATGAATGAGGCTGAATCATCATTAGTGTCAAAAGTAAAAGAGGAGCAAGAGGAAGATCCTATTTTGCTTGAATTGAAGGCAAATGTTCATGATAAAAAAGTAATGGATATTGAACAAGGGGGAGATGGTGTATTGACGTGTGAAGGTAGATTGTGTGTACCAATGGTGGATCAACTCCAAGAGAGGATCATGGAGGGAAGCTCATAGCTCCAGATATTCCATTCATGTGGGTTCCACAAAGATGTATCGTGACTTGAGATAAGTATATTGGTGGAATAGTATGAAGAAAGGTATTGCTGAATTCGTTGCTAAATCCTTGAATTGTAAACAAGTTAAAGTAGAGCACCAAAGGCCCGGTGGTATGGCTCAGAATATAAAACTTTTGGAATGAAGTGGGAGATGATCAATATGGACTTCATCACATGTTAACCAAGGTCACGCAGGAAGCACGATTCTATTTCGGTGATTGTTGATAGAATTACAAAATCAGCCAATTTTTTACCAGTAAATTCTACCTTTCAGCAGAGGAATATGCCAAGTTGTATCTGCAATAAGTAGTTAGACTTCATAGAGTTCTGGTCTGCAGTATTTTAGACAGTGGTGCGCAATTTACTGCACTGTTTTGGAAGTCATTCTAAAAAGGCTTGGGTTCAAACGTAAACATAAGTACTACCTTTCATCCTCAGAAAGATGGGCAAGAAGAGCGCACTATTTAGATTTTAGAAGATATGTTGAGGGTCTGTGTGATCAATTTGAAGGGTAATTGGGATGATCACCTACCTCTCATCTAGTTTACTTACAACAATAGTTACCACTCTAGCATCCAGATGGATCCTTAGTTCGCTAGAGTGATAACTATTGTTGTAAGCAAACTCAATGAGAAGTAGGTGATCACCTCAATTATCCTTGAAATCAATTACACAAGCCTTTAACATATCTTCTAAAGTCTGAATAGTGCACTCTGCTTAACCATCTGTGTGCGGATGAAAATAAATACTCAAGTTCACCTTTAAACCCAAGCCTTTCTGAAAAGATTTCCTGAATTATGTAGTAAATTGTGCACCTCTATCTGATATAATCGAAACTGGCACCCCATGAAGTCTAACTACCTCTTGAAGATACAACTTGGCATAGTCCTCTGCTGAATGGATAGTCTTTACCGGCAAAAAATGGTTTGATTTTGTCATTCTATCAACAATCACCCAAATAGAATCATGTTTCCTGCGAGACCAGGGTAACCTAGTAATGAAATCCATATTGATCATCTCCTACTTCCATTCTGGAAGTTCTACATTCTGATCCATACCATCGGGCCTTCGGTGCTCTACTTTAACTTGTTGACAATTCAAACACTTAGCAACAAACTCTGCAATGCCTTCTTCATACTACTCCACCAATAAACTTCTCTCAAATCACGATACATCTTTGTGGAACCCGGATGGATAGAATATCTGGAGCTATGAGCTTCCTCCATGATCATCTCATGAGTTTATCCACCTTTGGTACACACAATCTACCTTGATAGCTCAATACACCATCTCCCCCTTGTTCAAAAGTCAATACTTTTTGCTTACGAACATTTGCCTTCAATTCAAGAAAAATAGGGTCTTAGTCTTGCATTTCTTTCACTTCTGACACTAATGATGATTCAGCCCCATTCATCACCACTACCCCTCCTTCGGTGGAATCCATTAGGTGAATTCCCAATCGTACAATCCTATGCACATCTTTTTCTAGTTCTTTCTTCTCTTCCTCAACATGGGCAGTACTACCCATAGATAATCTACTCAAAGCATCATCAATAACATTAGCCTTACCCGGTGATAAAGAATACTCATGTCATAATCCTTGAGCAACTCTAACCACCTCTGATGTCTGAGATTAAGCTCTTTCTGAATAAACACATGCTGAGTACTTTTGTGCTAAGTGAATATATCTACATGAACACCATAAAGATAGTGACGCCATATTTGCAAAGCAAATACTATGGCAGCCAACTCTAGATCATGGGTTGGGTAATTCTTCTCATGAACTTTCAATTGTCTGGAGGTATAAGTTATAACTTTGTCATTCTGCATTAACACACAACCCAAACCAACTCTGGACGCATCACAATATACTATAAAGTCTTGTGTACCTTCTCCTAAGGTCAATAATGGGGAAGTAGTCAGCCTCTTTTTCAATTCCTGAAAGCTTTTCTCAAAAGTTTCAGACCATTTGAACTTCACTATTTCTGAGTCAACTTAGTGAAAGGGGACAACCACTATGAATCTTCTATAATAGTCTGCCAAACCCAAGAAACCCCTAATATCAGTTGGAGATGTAGGTCTAGGACAATTCTGCATTATCTCTATTTTTTTAGTGTTAATTCTAATTCCATCATCGGAAACAATGTGGATTAAGAATGCCACATACTCAAGCCAAAACTTACACTTAGAGAACTTGGCATACAACTCTCTATCCTTTAGAGTTTGGAGAACTATTCTGAGTTGGCTAGCATGATCTTCCTCATTCCTCGAATAGATTAGAGTGTCATCAATGAACACGATAACAAACATATCTAAATAAGGCTTGAATACTCTATTCATAAGGTCCATGAACACTGCATGCACATTGGTTAAACCGAACGACATATACCATAAACTCATAATGACCATAACGGGTCCTGAAAGATGCCTTTGGAATATCACATTCCCTTACTCTTAACTAATGGTAGCCAGATCTAAGGTCTACCTGAGAGAAACAAGTGGCACCCTAAATTTGATTGAAGAGATCATGAATTCTCGGAAGAGGATACTTATTCTTGATAGTAACCTTGTTCAACTTACAGTAATCTATGCATATCCTAAGGGAACCATCCTTCTTTCTCTCAAATAAGACCGGAGCGCCCTAAGGTGAGACACTTGATTGAATAAAACCTTTCTCTAGGAGGTATTTCAACTGCTCCTTCAACTCTTTTAACTCTATTGGTGCCATTCTATATGGAGTAATAGATATAGGACGAGTATCAGGAAGAATATCTATAGTGAAGTTTATTTCTCTCAAAAGGGTCTCTGGGAAAATCATGTGGAAAGACTTCTGGAAACTCTTTTTACTATTGAAACTAGATGAATAGGAGGTATCTCAACACTAGAGTCATTAACTAGGACTAAGTGATAGAAATACCCCTTGGAAACTAACTTTATTGCCTTATTGTACCCAATAAAATGGCCCTTAGGCACTGCTGAACTACTTTTCCACTCTAAAACTGGCTCATTTGGAAATTGGGACATTGACAACTCGAGTTCTAGAAACAAATGAGGCATAACAACATGAAGCTAGTCCATACCAAAAATAACATCAAAATCTACCGTGTCTAACTCAACTAAATCAACCATGGTGCTATTGTGATTGACGGAAATGGTACAATCACGATAGACTCTCTCTGCTAGAATAGCTCACTAACATGTGTAGAAACAATGAAGGGCTCACTAAGTTTTTTCGGAAGAACATCAAAATTCATCACGACATAAGGAGTTACAAATGATAAACTCGCTCCTGTATCAAGAAAAGCATAAGCATCAAAGTTAAAGACTTGGATCATACTAGTGACACCATCTGGAGAATCCTCTTGTTCTTGGCGACTCGTGATAGCATAAAGGCGGTTTGCTCCTTCACCATTCCCTAATGTAGCTCCTGTAGGTGCATGGCTCTATCTGGTGAAGCAATTGAAGAAGACAGGGCCTTATTGCCCCCATTACTACTTCTCTACCTGTTCTTTGGACACTCTCTCATGAAATGACTGTTCTGGCCACACCTGAAACAACCAGTGGATCCATCGCGACACATCCCTGAGTGGTTCCTACTTCACTTAGCACATGCAGGAGGCTTACTACCCCCTTCTGCCAAACTACTTTGAGAATAGGCAGGTTTAGCTCTGAAATTCTGACTATTGTACTCACTTTTGTTCTTTGGCACAGGTGCACTAGCAGATGATGGAGCAGGTCCCTTTTGTTTCTGTTCGAAGGAAGACCAGTTCGCATTACTCGTTTACTCCCTAGACTCATTCCCTAATGTCTTAACCCTCTTATTCTTAAACTCTATCTATCCCTCAACTTGTCCTCCTCAACTCGTTGCACATGGATCATTAGCCTTGCTATGTCCATATGTCTTATCAACATAGCTGTCTTGCCTTCCTTGCTTGATAGGCGAGACAACCCAGCAACGAATAAACTCATCATGCTCTTCATGTTAGCAACCATCTCCGGAGCATACCGGGAAAGTTGTGTGAACTTCAAACTGTACTCATGAACGCTCAGAGAATCCTGCTTAAGAGTGAGGAACTATTGGATAGCTTCACGGAATTCGGCATTGGTGACCTCTCCTTGGGGTTGCAGTTCTGGTGGATTGGGTACCCCTTGTTCCTGTGGTTCAACATTTCTCCTAGTCAGATGACCTTTGACAACTCTTCGTGGTGGCATGATCTGAAAGACACGCGCAAGCACAAGTTAGAAAGAATTTTTTAGAGATAAACTCTATCGCACGAAATAAATGAAAGAAGTTAGAAAATTCCTAAATGTCGCAGCCTCCTAATTATGGATGTGGCGTGCTGCACACCGATAACTAAGACTCTACTGACATGGCTTCATAGACTATCTGGGACTCTTGAACTTTGTGCTCTGATACCTAGTTTGTCACACCTCGAGCCTACACCCTTGGTAGGACTGACACTCGAGAACCATTACTGGCTATAAGTGAACCCTTGGCCTGGCTTACTTACTCAGCGGAAGACTTAAAGAAAAGAATATGATCTCAAATGATGAACTCATGAAATAACTTAGAATATCTTTAAGAGAAACATTCAACTAGCCAAGATGGGAACTCAAGTCTCAAAACAGAAGCCAATAACAGAATACTGACAAATGAATTAACTAACTATCTATCTATGAAGCCTCTAAAACTGGGAGGGATGTCGGGACAAGACCCCTGTTCATCCTAACAACTACAAACTACTAAAGCTATGTAAATAGGGGTCCTCCGGAAAGCAATGAGGCTTACCACAAGACTCTGAATGCTCAATTGGATAAACGAAGCGCTGGATGCTAATCGATCCTGATTACCTGTATTTGCATCATAAAAAGTTACAGGCCAAAATGGCATCATTACATTGAATTTACGAGCATACAAAGGGAATATTAAAACAAGATATAAGCTTGAAAGAAACTAAAAGAACAAACCTGGTCTCAACTCAACTCAACCCAACTCATTTCAATATAAAGCAATAATGTAAATGCAATATAAATAAAAACATTTAAAATATGAATCACAACTCTACATATTTAGAAATACCATAGTAACTCTGAATGTATGCAAGGATATAATATGAACTCTGGAATGTATATAAAATACAATTTACTACTCTGTATATAAGGATACAAAATACTTGTGTCAGAGTTTCTCTAACCGACAACCATCACGTAAGAGATATTGTGATGATACAACATTTTGCCTCACGCGGCTAGGGACGTCATATACCTTGTCGAGGGTATATAACCTGATTACTAAGTGGATCCACTAGTGTATGCTTAAAAGCACTAAGGAATCATCTAAAAACTGTGACCCTTTTTTACCATAGAGTCTACATGGTTTATGGGGGCTGAGAGTTGTCTGAACTCTCCCCCATATCGGTGTTCAATACTACTCCCAAAATATAATACTAGCTCTTATGTTTAAAAGCATAACTTCATTCTTTCATTTGAGATAATTGCTCAAAACTTAGCTCAAACGCTCTTCTTGGTAATCAAAGTTTCCTCACTTGATTAATTGTGAAAACATTTACTCTTCACTAAAAAACTAACTCAACGGCTCTTTTGGAAATCAAAGTTTCCTCTCTTGTTTAAATGTGAAAACATTTTTACTCTTTGGGAATACATAGTCCCGATATACTCTTTTGAAGAAATGAACTTCAATCTTTACTCTTTACTTAACTTAAAACTCAAATCTTAAAACAAACTTAAAACGTTTGTAAAAGACTTTTGGAAAATTCTATGAACTTCTCTTGACTTGACTCTTAACTTTCCTTGAATTGAATTATGGATTCAAGGCTAATGATCTCGTGTTATGGATGATTTCATGTTGTTTAGACATACCTTAGAGTGTAGAAATCAACTAGAAAACTTAGGTACGTTTCAAGGGATATAGTACAGGAAGAAGTGGGAAAAAGTAGAAGACCCGGCGTCCCTGGCGCTCTGAGTGGTGCGGGGCCCTACGGACAAAACTTCAGAACTGAAGTTGCGGCGCACTGGCTTGCGTGACGCCCTGGGCCCCAACTACAAACATCTTATGGGGCGCTCTGAGTGGCGTGGCGTCCCATGCCCCTTCCCAGAAAATCCTCGATTTTTCTTACTCATTTTTCAACTCTAAATCCTCTAGATTCACTTGGTTCTTTCCCCAAACACTTAGATTCGACTACATAATCAAAATATGCAAGAATCTACTCAAAACAACAGTTAATTTCATGAAACTAACTGAAGAATTTCTATAAACTTCAACAATCAAGATTCAAATAAAACTTTCACCATATTCATCAAGAAGTCATAAACTCTTCTTTGAAGAACATAATTACGCTGAATCAAATCATGATTGGTGCGTGATTGAACTAACCAAACTCTATGTAATCACATACCTCGTTGGAATCAACCCTTGGAGAAATCCTCAAGAACGATGAACTTTGGCTTTTTATCCTCTTTTCTCCTCTTACGTTCTTTCTCTAAAAACCCTAGCGTGAAATCTTTGAGTGCGTAAACTGACCAAATTCATTTTAGACCCCTATGTAATTACCAAAAATGAAATATTTTAATTGGGTAGAGAAAATACCATAATACCCTTCTAAAATCCGATTTAGACTTTCCTTATCTAGACAACCCAACTTCAACTGGGCATATCTCACTCATACAAACTCGATATCGTGCAAACTCAGCGGCGTTGGCAAGATAATTCAAAGATATTTCCTACGGTATCTTGTATCACACCTAACCCATCCTGAGATAGGTGTAATGGTCGTTTGAAGTTGAACCAAAACTCATACTTAACTTAATTTTGTTAAATTTCCAGATTTTTCATTCTTTACAAAAAAAACTCTTTCTAATTCTAGTTCCTTCTTGTTGCGGGGTGTTACAAGGAGTGTAGGGTTCTTCACCCTATACTAAGACAACAGATTCATACTGATACATAAATTCATGACAGTAGAGACACAGAGGTCCATAATACACAATCAGACACTAGAGTTATTCGTATAGGAAGACAATTCAAAAAGTGGCATCCTACCAACAAAACATTCCCAATGCAGATTCAAGGGGAACACATAGATAATGTTACATACATGAGAACTAACAATTTCTTTGATATTCTTAATGATGAAGTTACCATTAATGAGGAACAAAAAAACAAGCACCCCTCAGCTGGTACCTCAAGGAAGGAATGGGATATAGTCAAAGAAAATGAGCAATGTACAAAAGACAAAAAAATTGTGATCAGGTGACTACCCAATAATGGATTTCCAAAGAATTTGAACCAAAGGAGAAGGAAAGAAAAAATCATTAGGACAATAAAGATATTAAGGTGAGTAATCCAGAATAAAATATTGTAGAGAAGGACGCAATTGTAGATCCAAGTAGGCCTGCAAGAGAAAATCAATTATTCTCAGGAGCTACTGAACACATAGGGAAGGGGGAATGGTTTTTTATAATGCTACATTGGAGACCGAGGGAAGGGATCTACAAGGGATGTCTGATCATATTGCCTCCTACAAGTGAAAAAAGTGATAAAAAAGTTTGTGATTGTAAGGGGATATTTGAAACATTACCAAACCTATGCATGGAGAGGGGGGTCAAGACAGTGAAGAGACCATTGTTTTAGCCCAAAATCGTGAAAAATACATTAATGTAGGGGAGGGAGATGCTAGTGCCTCTTCAAATGATAGCTGAAGGTGATTTTCCATCAGGTCATGATTCATACCATCATATAGAAGAATTGCAGGGGAGTGTCAATGATACAACAAATAAAACTATATATGTTGGGAGATCAGCACCAATGGAAGCACTGCATGCTTTGGTATCTCACTAGGAGAGGAAACTGATACCAGCAGAGCACTGCTCAATGAACTTAGTTAAAGAAGCTAGTGGTGGTGAAGATATAGAAGAATATTTTGAGTGAGAAAATGAATCTAACTTGTTACAAGTATGTAAAGAGGCAGGCTTATCCTCTAAGTTACTAACCAGAGAAAGAAAGGGTAAAAGCAATAGAGATAGAACAAGTACCATACCTTCAAGGGTGCAGGCAAAAAGAGGGGTTGAATCAAGTTTCAAATGAATTATAAAGCTCTATTTTGGAATATTAGTCTATTAATACTCAACAAGCCTTTCGGAGAGTTCAAATGCTACATAGACATCATAAGTTATTGTTGATTGCTTTAATGGTACCATTTCAAGATGCTAGGCATATTCAGAGGTATAAAACAAGACTAGGGATGAATTATGGTAACTACAATTTTAATGGTCAAATTTGGGTGTTTGTTAGGGAGCATGTTTAGATAGGTATTATATCAGATTTAGAACAAAAGTTGACTTTACATCTTACACTAGAGAATGGTGCCCAAATCCTTGCATCTCGTATATATGCTAAGAAGGGTGCTCCTCTAGGAGGATATTTTCTATATTAGATAGGATTTTTCTTTTCCATGGATGACTATGGGGATTTTAATGTGATATTGGGTGAGGAAGAAAAAATTGGTGGCTTACTAGTTTACCCACAGAAGTACGATGATTTTGTTGAATGCTTGACTTCTAGTGGATTGGATGATGTGAACTTCTCGGGAAACCCCTTCACATGGTGAAATGGCAGGGCAGATGGTGAATCAATATTTAAAAGACTAGATAGGGTTGTGGTAAATAAAATTTTATAGGATCTTTATGGTAATATTAGGATACAACATCTGGCAACAAGTGCCTGACCATGCTCCACTGTTGCTTTCTTGTGTAGTCAACAATGGGGCTATTAGACCTTTTAAGTTCCTCAACTTTTCGACTGAGAAAGAAGACTTAAGGGAAGTGATTGAGCACAATTGGGTGGAAGATGCATTAGAAGATATGTTTGTGCAGTTTAAATAGAAGCAAAAGAGAACTAAGAAGGATTTAACTAAGTGCATGAAGGAGAAGTTTGGGGACACAATCAAACAACTGGCCATTATAAAGGAGATAGTAAAACTAAAGGCGCAAGTATTTTAGATCATCCATCACCTTCACATAGAGGTATCCTCCAATACGCTCAGGCAGAATTAAAGAAATATTTACACTTTAAGGAAGAATTTTGGAGAAAAAAATAAAGATAAGTAGTGGTTTGAAGTAGGGTATAGGAATACTAAATTTTTTTACTGCTTGTTCATAGGAAGAAGAAGGCGGTTAGCTTTGAAATGAATTACCAAATCTGATGGAACATGGACTGAGTTTGAAATTGAAATTGCTGAAAAATGAATTGATGTTTTTACAAAACAATTCACTAGTGGGGAAACTAATACAGACTCCTCTTTATTACAGTATATTAATTTTGTAATTTCCCATGAAGTAAATTAAGAAGCAACTAAGATACCTATGAAGCAGAGATCAAAAGAGTGGTGTTTGCGTTTAATGCTGAAAGTTCATGAGGGCCAGATGGTTTTTCTGTATGTTTTATCAACATTGTAGGGATATTATTAAGTTTGATGTTATAAAAGTTGTGTTAGCATATTTCCAGGGAGCTACACTACCAAAATGAATCACTCATACTAATCTAGTGCTATTACAAAAAAGGATATGATTGAATCCTTTTCAGATCTTAGAACTATTAGTTTGAGCAATTTTGTAACAAAATCATTTATAGATTGATACATGATAGATTGAAGGTTTTTCTCCCTAGATTGATATTCCACAATCAATCTGGATTTATTCAGGGGAGGAATATTACTGAAAATGTATTGTTGACTCAGGATATTATTGCTAAAATCCGGTTGAGGGAAAAAACCAGACAAAATGATTATCAAACTTGACATGGCCAAGGCATATGATAGGGTTGATTGGAGATTTTTTTATCAAAGTTGTAGAGAGAATGGGCTTTAGCTCTATTATGCTAGACATGATCTGGAGACTTACTAAAAACAATTGGTACTCTATGCTAAATAATGGGTAAATATGTGATTTCTCAACTCTTCAACCGGGATAAAGCAAGGAGTCCCCTATCTCATACTTTACTTATTTTGTTTGGTGAGGTGCGATACAGAGCTTTGAATAATTTGTTTCTAGAGGATGGGTATAGGGGTTATGGTCTTCCTAAGTGGAGTGACCAGTTGAATCATCTTGCCTATGTAGATGATACAATTATCTTTGCTTCTACTGATTGAAAAATTCTTCAAATGATTATGAATGTACTGAAAATGTATGAACAACAACCTGTCTAGCTTATAAATAAGGAGAAGTGTTTCTTTTATTTTTTCAACAAAGCTTCTCACTCTTCTATTAAAACTTTTAAAGAAGTAACATGATTCTGCTAAGGGAGTTTCGCATTACCTTATGTGGGTGTCCTATAAGCCATTCAAAGAAGAATAAAGCACATTTTAAAGAGCTTATTATGCAGATTTAGAACAAGCTGTATTTGTGGAAAGGGAAGCTTTTATCTTTTGGAGGCAAAGAAGTACTCATTAGTCATGTAATGCAGAGTATTCATGTCTATCTATTATCTGCTCTTAGTCCTTCCAAATGTGTTATTGATGACATTCAGAAGACTTTTGTAAAATTCTTATGGAGTTCTAAGGAAAGGGGAAGTGCTACTCACTGGTTAGCTTGAAGTGTTATTTGATGTGTCTAAAGCCTAGTTTGCAAAATTATGGTAGATGTTCAGAACAACAAATACTCTTTGGTCCAATTACATGTGGAACTAGTATTGTAAAAGACAGAGGCCACAAGTAATTGAATGGAAATGAGGTTCTCAAATTTTGAAAGCTATGCTAAAAGCTAGGGATTTGTTTTATCAAGAAATATGGTGGGAACTTAGAGAATGGCATGCTAATGTGTGGTATGGAAACTAGACACAACTAGGAGCCTTACATTATTTGATGCATATTTCATAGGATCAGAGTCAGCTGGAATCTGCTCAGGAATTATTTAATGAAGATGGATGGAAGACTAATGTATTAATTACTAATTTCAACAATGATATTTATAATCACATTTTTTAATTTCTTAGAAACATTACTATTACTGAAGGTAGGGACAAAGCCTAGTGGATGCCAATAAGTGATGGGAAGTTTAAAGTAAGCTCCGCTTGGGAGTAACGCAAAAGTTGAAGAGACCCTATTGACAATATCTCAAAAAATTTGGAGAAGGATTTTCCTTTCAAGATTTCCTTTTTTATGTGGAGATTATGGTTTAGAAGAACTCATATAAGGGAGGTGCTGATTAGAAGAAGGATTGTGGATCATGTTGAATGTTGTTGTTGTAAAAATAATGCCCATAAACCATTGCTCATCTTTTTGTTAACCGTCCAATTTCTCAATCTGTGTGGAAATAGTTAAGGAATGTTGTAGGACTTAATTTCCAATTGTTCCACTCAGTCAGATAATACAAGATTGGTGGAAGGATGATGGAGTTCCTAAAGTGATGCCACTTTTTAAAGCAATCCCTGCTTTTATAATTTAGAAAATTTGGAAAAGGAGGAATGTGATTAAAGATGGTAGAAGCATGGCTAAAAATTCAATGCTCTTTGAGATTCAGAAGAACATTTATTTGTTCACCAAGTTTAGATATCCATGGTTAAGAAATATTCCTAAAACTTGCCCCACAATTGTCTAGTTCCTTGAAGTGTATTTACCACTGAATAAGACTAAAATTGTGAGATGGATTCACCCTCCTACAGGGGTTTATAAGTGCAATATAGATGTTTCATTTGAATATAAGACAAGAGTTAGAGTTATAGCTTTTTGTATCAAAATGAGGAAGGGAATATGGTGTATGCAAAATCTAAAAGGGTTACAACAGATTCAGTTTTGGAGGTTGAGATCAATGAAATTAAGGAGGGTTTATATTACTGTATTCAGGAGACCTTGGTTCCTTTGATTATTGAGACTGATTCTGTGTTAGCCTAAAAAGTACTAAATGGAGTGTGGGAGGTTCCATGACAGATAGCTTGGGAAGTCAGGCCGATTAAGCAAGTGATAAGAATCATGGAGTGGAAGTGGTTCACACTCTCAGATAAGGAAACAACCTTGCTTATTTATTTACTAAATCATTTGTTCGTTTTGCAAGAATTGAGCGAGTACAATATCATAACATTCAGGATCTATCACAGAAGGCTAGGACAATATTTCAACTAGAGAAAGCAAATATACCTAACTTGAGGATTAGAAAAGTGCAAAACAAAAGCTACAACGGATAAGCATAGGACATTACAAAAGGTTTATTATGAGAAAATAGTTACAACACTATGAGGAAGGGGATATTTGACACTACCATTAATCTCCAAGAGGTAAACATTTTGGTTCAAGGTATGCGATATGTCGACTTAAACAATGGTATTAATCCTTATGGGGTTCAACCTGTTGAGGAGACTAATCAAAAGACTGAGTACCAAATTGCACAAAGGAAGTAAAGGCACGAAACTCATCTTGACAAGGTTCCGTCACTAATGTTTTGGCAACCTTTAGCTTTGCTTATAACCCAGACTCAGGTCGACAATATACGGGAAGAAGAAGTCTTCAATGGCTTTTGAATCATGACATCAGTGAGAGTTTGATGTGGAGGTGATTGCAGCCTATACTTGGATCTTTCTCGATCCAACGGTTATATCAAGGTCAAAGGCTCTCCAGTAGTTGTTTCTAGTGACGATGTTCTTCGGTTCTTCAGGATACACCATCGATGCCCTCAGCGTATGGATGAAGAAGATGAAGACAACCGGTTGGTTTTAGTTTCCTTATTGTGTTTTGTTTGGTTTGGTCTTGCTATTCCTATTTTGTGTTTGGGATTGGACCACTTTTGGACCTAAGTTTTGTATATTTGTTGGATTTAATTTTATTTTTTTTGAGTTTTAATAAATGGACCTGACCCAATGTTCAATAGAAAAAAAATACAGTACAGTATTGTTATATGATATTATATTATTCTCACTATTATCTAATCATATATATAGTTGTTTTTAACCATCTCTTAAGTCACTTCGTATTCGAAAAGAAGTGTAAAATATCTACTTCTTTTTTCTTTCTGTTTTTTCTCTTTGCAAAAAAATAATGTTGGCTGAAGGAGAAGTAGTTCCTGAAATTAAAGGAATTTTATTTTCCTCATATCCAATTCCTGATCATCCTTCTCCTCCATAGGCCGCTATTGATATTCTTGAAACAGAGCTACTATGTCATGAATCATTTTGTCAAATTATCAAGGAGGAAGAAAAAGAAGAAGAAGAAGGAGGAGGAGGAGGAGGAGAAGGAGGAGGAGGAAAAGAAGAAGAAGAAGTTGTTAGCTCTGAATTGTTTAATGAACATAAAAGATTACGTACAGATGAAAAAGAATGTTGGAATGTATGCGTCCACCAATGATCACGGGTCCAGGTCTCTCGACAGAATAACAGTGCAAAAAATAAATAACACAATGTAAAATAGGCACAAGAGTTGTACGTGGAAACCTCCTTGCTCAAGGGAGTAAAACCACGACCTCTAACATAAGACTTTCAAACTATTTTCACTAATCTTCTCAAGAAAAAGCGAAACACAGTTTACAGCACAACAATGAGATTAACCTCCTAATATCACACTAAGTAATACAATTATTACTTAACGAGCCTAAGCAATGCCTGCATTGCCCAGTACACTAATCCACAAAGATTAATATACACTTTTACAGTAAAACACAAAGTTACCCGTAACTATGTTCTTACAAAGATTTTCACAATATTTGAAACGTTTCTAACACAAGAGAAACGAATCCTACAAGTTAAGTACTAATACAAACAATCAAGTGCAGCAGCAGGTATGGAAAGCACTACTTCCGTTGATCAGGGCCTTGTTGTATGTGTTCTTGTGCTTGAGTTCTTCCTTGAAGATGGCCTTCCCATTTTAAGTTTGTGAGGTTTTGTTTTCCAAATCTTGAGTTTCTGTTTAGGAGAAGGGACTATATCAAAATGAGTCAAACTCCTTGGGACCACCCATTGGCTGAGGGCCTGTTTCTCTGGAAAGACGTGCACCTACCACATCAGAGGTGGCAACTTTTCTGACAGCTATCTTGTCGTCCTTTCACATACACAGTCTTGCAGAGATCAGGTCCCTTGCAAACTTTTCTTAGTAAGTTCTTGAGTAATCTTGTCGGCTCACTCTCCTTTCAATGAATGAATTAATTTGATGTTTGTCATGTTGACTAAGTCAACCATAAAGAGTTATTGCCCGTTGAACAAACAACCTTGTCCATTCTTATTGGTGTAGTATGCTAATGCCTCACCAACCTTTGACAGGACACTTTTCCAGCACAAGATTTTTACGTGGAAACCTCCTTGCTCGAGGGATTAAAACCATGACCTCTAACATAAGACTTTCAAATTGTTTTCAGTAATCTTCTCAAGAAAAAGCGAAACACAGTTTACAGCACAACAATGAGATTAACCTCATAATATCACACTAAGTAATACAATTATTACTTAATGAGCCTAAGCAATGCCTGCATTGCCCAGTACACTAATCCACAAAGATTAATATACACTTTTATAGTAAGACACAAAGTTATCCCTAACTATGTTCTTACAAAGATTTTCACAATATTTGAAACGTTTCTAACACAAGAGAAACGAATCCTACAAGTTAAGTACTAATACAAACAATCAAGTGCAGCAACAGGTACGGAAAGCACTACTTCAGTTGATTAGGGCCTTGTTGTATGTGTTCTTGTGCTTGAGTTCTTCCTTGAAGATGGCCTTGCCATTTTAAGTTTGTGAGGTTTTGTTTTCCAAATCTTGTGTTTCTGTTTAGGAGAAGGGACTATATCAAAATGAGTCAAACTCCTTGGGACCGCCCATTGGCTAAGAGCCTGTTTCTCTGGAAAGACGTGCACCTACCACATCAGAGGTGGCAACTTTTCTGACAGCTATCTTGTCGTCCTTTCACATACACAGTCTTGCAGAGATCAGGTCCCTTGCAAACTTTTCTTTGTAAGTTCTTGAGATATCTTGTCGGTTCACTCTCCTTTCAATGAATGAATTAATTTGTTGTTTTTCATGTTGACTAAGTCAACCAAAAAGAGTTATTGCCCGTTGAACAAACAACCTTGTCCATTCTTATTGGTGTAGTACGTTAATGCCTCACCAACCTTTGACAGGACACTTTTCCAGCTGTATACCATTGAAAATCTAGATGAGAGAACTCTGCCAGGTACCGGGTCCCTGCATTTTGTGAGCCACTGAAAATGACAATCTCGTCCGCTCTTCCTATTGGTGCAGTACACCACACTTTTTTCCTACCACGTGACATCACAACTTTACAGTTGTACCCCACTTGAATATGGACGAGAGCACTCTGCCAGGGACCAGGTCCCTACAGTTGTGAGGATCATCAAAACACCTAGAATATGGTATTTCCCCCTTTTTTAATGATGACACACAAATATTCCTAACACTGGGTTTGTTCATTTATTTCACTGTCATCGGTCCCAATAAGAAGGATTTGTTTCCTTGTTAGATATCCATGTTTGTTAAATCATCAAAACATAACATCAGCTCCAAAATAATAGTTTCCCCTTTTTTGATAATAACAGACTTATTCACCAGTTCCCCCTATCAACAAGAACTCTTCAGATAACTGGAGTTCCATCATCCCCGATGTTTGTCAAATCATCAAAACATCAAAATAACATTTTCCCCCTTTTTTATTATGAAAAACTGGTTCAACTTCTTCCCCATATCGGCATGACCATGTCCCATTCAAGAGCTAGCATTGATTCCCCTTATCGGCATGACCATGTCCCATTCAAGAGCTAGCATTGATTCCCCTTATCGGCTTGACCATGTCTTCTTCAAGTAGCTAACATCATACCTTAACAATATTTTCCCTCTTTTGATATCATAAAAATGGTTAAATCAGTAAACCAAGTTGACAGAAATATAGTTCAAGCAAATTCATGGCCACTTGGGCAACACTGAGCATTATTAAAAATGCATAAAGTAATGAGACAAGTCAGCAGTAGAAACAAGACATTTTTCATCCATAAATAAAAGATTAGCCATCAAAGCATTGCAAATATGACTACGAATGAAAACCAGAACAATGCCCACTCAATTCCGATAGAAAAAAAGGAATGGGGACTGACACAGAAGGTTAGGAAGAGAAGGAATGACTTAGAGGCAAGGGATGGAAATAATAAAATTAGGAGAGCATATACCTTAGCACAGTATTTTCAGAAGCCTCTTTTGAAACTCACATTCTTTGCTGCCCCAACCTCATTGTTGAACCTTCAGGGCTGCCAATTTGTTTGTTGTTATTATTTTAAACATCAGACACTCTCTTATTCATAAAGCTTTGAGTCCATAGAATATCAACCTCTTCCTTTTTGAACATCATCTTTTCCACCTCCTTCCTTTTGTTTGTTGGACATGGTTTCTCTTCACACTTAAAAACAACTTCATCAGAAAATTCTCCAGTAAGAACAAAGGGTTTAACCATTTAAGGTGTTTTTTTGGAGAGGATAAAAGAGGATTTTAAACATTTCTGATTTTGGAGGGGGATTTGAAAAGAAATATAGAGTGTGAAGGAAGTGAAAAGGTGTACTATAATAAAGAAAGTGTCATTTTGGTATTTAAAAAATGGGACAACGATCAGATACCTGAATGACAGACATGTGACAATTGCAACGGTTCTCATGCATAATTCAAACTGCAATCTTAAGAGTGCTAACCTTCGAGAACGGACTGGGTCCCTCTATGTAGTTTGAATGTGATTGCCTAGATCTGTGCTGACCTCATTTTTCCTTCTGCCCTTTTTCCAAGTGTGTATACCTACAGAAGCTACGAGACTGAATTTGCTAAAACAAACATAACTGAAAAGCAAGGATACCTGCTCCCTTTGCATAGTCATGAGAGAGTTGATTGCTTCAGGCAAGATCCATTCTAGAAGGTTTCAGTATTCCCAACATCAATTTGATTATCTCAGCAAGGTCTTCTAAGAGCTTCAAGATGTTGCTTGATCCATGAGAGTTGAGCCCATCAAGCTGCACTTGCTTCATTATATGCCTCAATTGTTGAAAGCGAAACCGAATCTTGCCTTTTAGGTCCCCATGAGTTACAGATCACCTTGGAACATAAGCCAATCCTGAGGTACTCTTTCTATCAACTTGATACCCAGCATAATCAACATCACATGTTCCTCCAAATCGAAAAGTCTACTTACAGACATAATAGAACCAGGTCCCTATTTTTTTATCAAACATCAATTGCCCTGAGCGCTGTGCTATCTTCTTCCCTGTAGCTAAGTCCTTATAAGAGTATACAACTGGTTCTTACTTAGGGCTTTAGTGAAGATGTCAGCCACTTGATCTTCCATTTTGCAAAACTTCATGATAACATTACCCCTCTTTAACATTGTCTTGACTTCAAGTATGTTAAGCCATTTGAGCAGCTCATTGATGTACTTTTCTTGACACCTGAGGGTACCTTTAGAGGTTTGCTTGATCTACAGCTCCAAAAAGAAATTTAATTATTCCATTATGCTCACTTCAAAACTCACTATTCATGAGTGCAACAAACTTTTCATACAACACCTCAAAGGTTGCTTCAAAGATGACATCATCAATATGTACTTGAATAAACAACAATTCCTTTTCATATGATTTCAAAAGGGAGTTTGTCAATTTTACTCTTTTGAAGCCATTGTTGAAGTGGAATTTGGACAACCTATCAGCTTGTTGGGAAACCGAGTGTCATACTTTGCTTCTTTCAAACTGAGCTTGATCAGCTTCTTCATTCTCACCTTCAGAATTCACATTATCAGTTTGAACTGCATCATCTTTGTTCAGCACTGTATACAGGATCGGGTCCCTCATCAGGTTCATCAACTGCATCAGCTTCCTTAAGATTGCTAGATTCATGAAGAGAATATTCTTCAGCAAGCTCACTATTTAGACCGTCTCTCTGAATCTGAAGCAACCCTTCCATCTCAGAATCTTCTTTCTTTTGCAACTACTCAATTATTCCAGACTCATCAAAATCATATGACCACCTTTTTATACACCCGATAAGCCTTGCTGGAGGAAGAGTATACCACAACTATTTTTTCATCAATATTGAGATCAAACTTCCTAATATCATCATTGTGGTCACAGAACATATAGTATTCACCACTTAAGCCTAAAAGTTGTTTAGAAGATTAAAAGCCAGCTTATTCCACTTGAAGGATGATCTAATCTGTTTCTCTTTAACACAAGCATTACAAACTTTGTCATTTGCAAATTTTATTTTGGGCAGACCACAAACCAGGTCCCTTGACACAATTTTGTTAAGCAGAAGAGCCCTCACATGACCGAGTCTCCTGAGTTATTGATCAGTATTCTCACCTTGACCACAAAGAGAAGTGAGACTGTTACTACGAGGGGTGTTCAGATCAGCAATATACATGTTCTTGCATCTCTTTTCTATCAAGATAATCACCCGAGAGAACAAGTTTGTGACAACACATTTTTTTTGACAAGAACTTAATTTCATTTCATTCATCACAAATCTGTGAAACACTTGAAAGATTTTACTTCAACTATTCACATAGTACACATCCTCAATAGTGTGTTCCATAGATTTTCAAGTTCTGCCTACACCAAGAATGTACCATTTCTTGCAAATACCAAAAGAAACACCTCTACCTTGAAGTGCGTTGAGAGAGAGGAAGTTTTGTAGTATTCAGTCATGTGCTTTGAGCATCCACTGTTCACAAGCCAACATTGACGGATGCTACCTCCTCTCATTCGCATAGCAAATCACTTGTTAACCTTGGGAACCCATTTTAGATGGAGTTCGCAGTAAGCGGATTACTGAGTGATAAAAAGATCTTTTGTCCAGCGAGACAGACTGGTTTTCTTCAACTCGGAACCAGAAGAAAGACCATGTCCCTTCTTCAGTCTATTCCTCTATTTGCAATAGTTTGACAAACTTCCTTCATATTTTTTCAAAACTGGACAGTCTTTCTTAAGATGTCCATATCGACCAGAATGCACACATAACAGATAATTACCATCATAAACATTTTTCTTGTGAGGATTGTATGAGGAATCTATCTTTTCATACCCCAACCCTCTTCTACTGTTGTTGACTTGACCAATTAGATTTGTAAGAATCTTAGAAGAGTTGGTCCATTTAAGAGATATTTTTATTTCTTCTTTTACACAGACTAGGTCCCTCTCCAGCACAAGATTTTTCTCTAAAGCCAATTTCATATTCATTTCAGCAGTGTGCAACTTATTTTCAAGCTCCAGCTGTAGAGTTCTGGCCTCGCTCTTTCCTTTAAAAATTGTAGTAGTCTAACCCCTTTTCTTTTCCATCAGTTCTAGATTTTCAGCTTTTAGAACAACCATTTGGCTTTCAATATCAGATATTTGGGAAACTAAAGCAATTATTCCATCTTGATAGATGTCTACATTATTATTCATGATATCATTCTTAGTTCTTAGCTAACTTAGTAGATCAAGTAATACAACAACTAGCTTTCTCAATTTACTAGTAGAAAAGGTTTCGAGTATTGCTTAAATTAAGATAGAGTTACATTTTCATCACCACCTTCCTCATCGGACTTTGCCATGAAAGCATCATTTGAGTGTTCAGAATCATTTGAGTCATTTGAGGAATTTTCCTATGCAGCCAAATCCTTCTTCACCGCCTGGAAAAAGGCTTCTCTTCTACTTGTCTTGTCACATACCTATTCCCCCTCTTTGTCTTTTACCTCCTTGTGGTCAGATTTATGCATAGGACAGTCTCTCATGGAGTGACCTTTTTTATTACACTTGTAACACACGTCCCTACAACTTGTAGCATTGTCATGATTTTCTTTCTTCATGAAACATACATGTTCACTTACGATATTTTTAGATGTTTGAGTGAAATAGCCCATGTTCTCATCTATTTCAGGGGTTTCACTTTGTGACACCTTTGAGGCAAGTGATTCATCCCTTTTGGCATCTCTCTTCTGATCAGCGTCACCATTCAGATTTGCCCTCATGTCTTCACCCTTCAGAATAAGACCCTTCCCTTTTCTATACATGTCATGAACTTGAAGATGCTCAAATAGTGCACATAATGTCACTACTTTAGGCTCCCTTGTCTAATTGCCTGTCACAAAATCATTTGTCTAAGATTTGGGAAGAATATCCAGTATCTTGGAGACTTTCTTGCACACGGGGACTAGTTCTTCAAGGAACATGAGCTTATCTGTAATGGTGGAGAATCTGGTGTGCATTTCATGAACGGTTTCACCTTATTTCATAGTGAAACTTTTTAACTGAGTAGTAAAGAAATCAGGCGTAGATTTCCTTGTTTCCTCAGTGCCCTCATAAGTTGTTCTCAGCAGATCACATATTTCTTTTGTTGATTCGCACGATGAGATCAGATCGTATACGTTTATTCCAATGCCACACATCAGCAGCTTCGTGGCTTTGTGATTTTTCTGGACTAGTCATTTGTTGGAGTCATTATATTGTTGTTGAGTTTTAGGCATGACTCTTGTGATCTCTCAATTTTTAACCTCCATGGTTGGCACATAAGGACCTTCACATATGACGTCCCATACCTCAATGTCCTCAGCCATGTGATAGTCTCTCATTTGAATCCTCCAATGTCAATATAACTGACTATCAAAATGAGGAGGTTTTGTAGGAGACTGAATTATTTGCACGCTCACTAATGCCATCATTTCTTGCAGGAATCTCTCTCTTTTGGTGTTAACCAGATAGAGAGCCCAGGCTCTGATACCACTTGTTGGAATGTATGAGTTCACCTGTAATCACGGGACAAGGTCCCTCGATAGAATAACAGAGTAGAAAATAAATAGCACAATGTAAAATAGGCACAAGATTTTTTTACGTGGAAACCTCATTGCTCAAGAGAGGAATACCACGACCTGTAACACAGGAGTTTCAAACAATTTTCACTAATCTTCTCGAGTAAAAGCGAAGAACAGTTTACACCACAACAATGAGATTAACATCCTAATCTCACACTAAGTAATACATCTGTTACTTAAACAATCCTAAGCAATGCCTGCATTGCCCACTACACTAATCCACAAAGATTAATATACACTTTTACAGTAAGACACAAAGTTACCCTTAACTATGTTCTTACCAAGATTTTCACAAGATTTAAAATGTTTCTAACACAAGCGAAACGAATCATACAAGTTAAGTACTGATACAAACAATCAAGAGCAGCAGCAGGGACGAAAAGCACTCCTTCCGTTGATAAGGTCCTTATTGTATATGTTATTGTGCCTGAGCTCTTCCTTGAAGATGGCCTTGTCTTTTTAAGTTTATGAGTTTTTGTTTGCCAAATATTGAGTTTGTGTTATGGAGAAGAGACTATATCAAAAAGTCACAAACTCCTTGGGACCGCCCAATGGCTGAGAGCCTGCTTCTATGGAAAGATGTGCACCTACCACATCAGAGGTTGCAGCTTTTCTAACAACTGTCTTGTCGTCCTTTCACATACGCAGTCTTGCAGGGACCAGATTCCTTGCAAACTTTTCTTAGTGAGTTCTTGAGAAGACTTGCCAACTCACGCTCCTTTTGTTGTTTGTCATGTTGACTAAGTCAACCATAAAGAGTTATTGACCGTTGAACAAACAACCTTGTCCATTTTGATTGGTGTAGTACGTTGATGCCACACCAACCTCACAACTTTCCAACTGTATACCATTTAAGATCTAGATGAGAGAACTCTGCAACGGACCGGGTCCCTTCATTTTGTGAGCTACTAAAACAGATAGCCTCATCCTCAATTCATATTGGTGTAGTACACCGCACTTTTCACCTATCACTTGACAAGACAGCTTAACAGTTGTACCCCACTTAAATCTGAATGAGAGTACACTGCCAAGGACCAGGTCCCTGCATTTGTGAGGATCATCAAAACACCTAGAATTTAACAAAGAAGAAGATGCAATAAAGGTTGTTTCTTGTAACATCTCACTAATTAAAAGAACTAGAAAGAGTTAGAATTGGGAATAGTCATTTTTGGAAAGAATATAAAAATTTGGAAAATGTGTTAAGTATGTTAAGTTGAGTTTTTGGTCAACTTCAAACGACCATAACTGCTACATCACGATGAGTTATGTGTTATTCCAGATTCATAAGAAAGATCATTGAATTATCTTTCCAACGCCACCAAGTTTGCATGATTCGAGTTCGTATGAGTGAGATATTCCCATTGGAAGTTGAGTTATTTGGATAAGGAAAGTCTAATCCGGATTTTTAAAGGGTAGTTTGGTCTTTCCTTGCCCAATTGTTTTATTTCATTTTTGGTAATTAAGTTAGGGTCTAATATGAATTATATCAGTTACGCTTTTACCAAAATACGCTAGGGCTTGGAGAAAAGAGAAAACAGGTGAAAGGAGAAGAAAAGTTCATAGTTCATCGAGTTCTTGGAGATTTTCGTGTGGATTTCGACAAGGGTTAATCCTTACAAGGTATGTGAGTTCACACAGCGTTGGGTTCGTTCACCCACATGCCAAGCATGTGTAATTTAGTATGAATTTGTCCTAAAAATTTAAAGTTTGAATGTTCCTGATGTGTGTTCTTGAATTTACTTTCGTTCTTGAATTTGGGATGAGATTGAGGAGTTCTTGAGAGTTTAAGGTCAATTTTAGAGTTGTGTTTGATTAGATTATTATGTACATATGCTTCAGAATCTAAAGAGAATTGGAGAAAAAGAATCGAATTTAGGCGATTTGGGGTTAGAAAATGAAAAAGGAACAAATCGGCAGGATATGGGTACCAGGTTCGCGACGCGAGCCTATTCCTCAGAATTGCAAATTTTCCTTTGCAAAGCGAAGCGGTCACAGACCGTTCTACCTCAAAACTTATTTCGTGACCAAATAATTAAATGTATCTCCGTATCGTGGACTTTCTTCCAGACAGTGATTTTATGATCTTTTCTCGTGTTTAACTATATAAAAACACTTCTAAATGTCGTGAGATCTTTCCTATCACAATTCTCAATCCTTGAATCCATAATTCAATTCAAGGATCAGTTAAGAGTCAATTCAAGAGAAGTTAAGAGCCAAGTCAAGAGAAGTTCATACTCTTCCAAAAGTCTTTTACAAACGATTTAACTTTGTTTTAAGACTTGAGTTTTGAGTTGAGTAAAGAGTAAAGTTGAAGTTCATTTCTTCAAAGTATATGGGGACTATGTATTCCCAAAGAGTTAAAATGTTTTCACATTTAAACAAGAAAAGGAAACCTTGATTTCCAAAGAGTCGTTGAGCTAGTTTTCAGAAAAGAGTAAGTTCTTTCATAATTAGGCAAGAGAGGAAATTTTGATTTCCAAGATAGCCTTAAAGCTAAATTTTTGAGCAATTATCTCAAATCACAGAAAGAAGTATGTTTTTTTAAACATAAGAGCTAGTATCATATTTTGGGAGTAGTATTGAGCACCGATATGGGGGAGAGTTCAGACAACTCACCGCCCCCATAAACCAAGTAGCCACCATGGGTAGAAAAGGGTCATACTTTTTTGATGATTACTTAGTGCTTTTTAGCATAGACTAGTGGATCCACTTAGTTAAGACATTCTACATGACGGTAAAGTATAGGACAGTTCTGGCAGCGTGGGCAAGACGTTGTATCACTACTTAGGCTCATAGTTGTGGTTGTCGGTTAGAGAAACTCCCACATAAACTATATTAATTTATTATGTGAGTAAGGTTGAGTTTGCTATTGCATTTTTTTTAACGAACTAAGTTGTTTTCTACTATTTTAAAAGATTTTTTTATATTGCATTTATGTTATTGCTTTATATTGTAATGAGTTCAGTTAAGTTGAGTTGAGTTGAGCCAGGTAAGTTCTTCCGTTCCTTTCAAGCTTATGTCTTGTTTTAGAATTCCCTTCACATACTCGTACATTCAATGTACTGATGCCATTTGGCCTGTATCTTTTAATGATGCAGAAATAGGTAACCAAGATCAGCATCTAGCGCATCATTGATTCTAGTTGAGCTCCAGAGTTTGTTGGTGAGCCTCCTTACTTCCGAAGGATCCCTTTTTATTATTTTTCAGTATTTAGTTCATTAGGATGTCGTTGGTCTTGTCCCGACATCCATCTTAGTTATTAGAGGCTTCATAGATAGACAGTCAGTTAGTTCATTTGTCGTGCGATAGAGTTCATCTCTATAAAGTTTCTTTCTAACTTGTGCTTGTGTGTAACCGATTGTGAGCTCGTCTATGTTTGAGAATTCCTTCATAGAATGGTTGTTTCCCCGTGAGCTAAGAAGAGAGGCAAAGATAAGAGATTTTCTCACACTTAAGCAGGATTTTTTGAGCGTTCATGAGTATTAGCTGAAGTTCACCCAACTTTCCCGTTAGCTCTTGAGATGGTTGCGAATATGACGAGTAGGATGAATCTGTTTGTTGTTGGGTTGTCTCGTCTATCAAGTAAGGAAGGTAAGACAGCCATGCTAATAGGTGACATGGACATAGCAAGGTTGATGATCCATGTGCAACAATTTGAGGAGGACAAGCTAAAGGATAGCAAAGAGTTTAAGAATAAGAGGATTAAGACATCAGGGAATGAATTTGGGTAGAAAAAGAGTAATGCGAACCGATCTTATTTCCAACATAAGCAGAATGGACCTGCTCCATCATCTGCTAGTACACCTGCACCAAGAACAAAAGTGAGTACAATAATCAGAACTTCAGAGTTACACCTGCGAAGTCTTAAGAAAGTGTTGCACAAGGAGGTAATGAGACCTCTGCATGTGCTAAGTGTGGTAGAACCCACCCAGGTAAATGTCACGATGGCTCCACAGGTTGTTTCAAGTGTGGACCAGAGGGTCACTTCATGAAAGAGTTATCTAAGAACCCGTAAGGTAGTGGGAATCAGGGAAATAGAGCCCAATCTTCATCAGTTGCTCCACCAGACAGGGATGCACCTAGATGAGCTACTTTCGGTACTGGAGGGAGAGCAAATCGCCTTTATGCGATCACTAGTCGGCAAGAGCAAGAGAACTCTCTAGATCTTATCACTGCTATGATTAAAGTCTTTACTCATGATGTTTATGCTTTGCTAGACCCAGGACCAAGTTTATCTTTCTTAACTACTTATGTTGCAAATAAGTTTGATTTTCTTCCTGAGAAACTCTGTGAACCCTTTTGTGTTTCTACACCTGTTGGGGAGTCTATCCTAGGTGAGCGAGTTTATCGTGATTGTGTCATTTCCATTAATCACAAAGACACCATGGCTGATTTAACTGAGTTAGACATGGTAGATTTTGATGTCATTCTAGGTATGGACTAGCTTCATGCATGTTATGCCTCCATTGATTGTAGAACTCGAGTTATTAAGTTCCAAATCCCTAATAAGCCAGTCTTATAGTGGAAAAGTAGTTCAGCAATGCTTAAGGGTCATTTTATTTCGTACCTTAAGGCAAGAAAGTTAGTTTCCAAGGGGTGTGTCTATAACTTAGTCCAAGTTAATGACTCTAGTATTGAGATACCTCTTATTCAATCAGTTCAGTAGTAAAAGATTTTCCAGAAATCTTTCCTGATGATCTTCCTGGAGTCCCTCCAGAAAGAGAAATAGACTTTAGCATAGACATTCTCCCAAATACTCGTCCTATAGCTATTCCTCCATATAGAATGGATCCAACAGAGTTAAAAGAGTTGAAGGAGCAGTTGAAAGATCTCCTAGAGAAGGGTTTTATTCGACCGAGTGTCTAACCTTGGGGCGCTCCGGTCTTGTTTTTGTGGAAGAAGGATGGTTCCCTTAGAATGTGTATCGATTACTGTTAGTTGAACAAGGTTACCATCAAGAATAAATATCTTCTTCTGAGAATTGATGATCTCTTCGATCAAATTCAGGGTGCTATTTATTTCTCTAAGATAGACCTTAGATCTGGTTACCATCAGTTAAGAGTAAGGGAATGTGATATTCCAAAGATAGCTTTCAGAAGCCGTTATAGTCATTATGAGTTTCTGGTCATGTCCTTTGGTTTAACCAATGTGCCTACAACATTTATGGACCTTATGAATAGAGTATTCAAACCTTATTTAGATATTTTTATTATCATCTTCATTGATGACATACTAATCTATTCAAGGAATGGAGAAGATCATGCTAGTCATCTTAGAATAGTTCTCCAAACTCTAAAAGATAGAGAGTTATTTGCCAAGTTCTCTAAGTGTGAGTTTTGGCTTGAGTCTGTGGCATTCTTCGGCTACATTGTGTCTGGAGAGAGAATTAAAGTTGATACTCAGAAAATAGAGGCAGTGCAGTATTGGCCTAGACCCATATCTCCAACTGATATTAGGAGTTTCTTGGCTTTGGTTGGCTATTATAGAAGGTTCGTAGAGGGGTTCTCATCCATTTCGTCTCCTTTGACCAAGTTGACTAAGAAAACAGTGAAGTTTCAATGGTCTGAAGCTTGTGAGAAAAGCTTTCAGGAATTTAAAAAGACATTGACTAGTTCCCTAGTTTTGACCTTACCAAAAGGTACTCAAGGTTTTGTGGTGTATTGTGATGCATCTAGAGTTGGTTTGGGTTGCGTATTAATGCAGAGTGTCAAGGCTATAGCTTATGACTACAAATAGTTGAAATTTCATGAGAAGAATTACCCAACCCATGACTTAGAGTTGGCTACTGTAGTATTTGCTTCGAAGATATGGCGTCATTATTTGTATGGTGTTCATGTAGATGTATTCACTGATCACAAGAGTTTTCAGAATGTGTTTACTCAGAAATAGCTTAATCTCAGACAAAGGAGCTGGTTAGAATTACTCAAGGATTATGACATGAGTATTCTTTACCACCCAGGTAAGGCTAATGTTGTTGTTGATGCCTTGAGCAGGTTGTCCTTGGGCATTACAACCCACTTTGAGAAAGATAAGAAAGAACTAGCAAAGGATCTACACAGACTTGCATGCTTAGAAGTCCGACTAATGGATTCCACAGGAGGAGGAGTAGTGGTAATGTATGGGGCTGAATCTTCATTAGTGTCAGAAGTAAAGGAAAAGCAAGACCAAGGTCCTATTTTACTTGAATTAAAGGAAACTATTCTTAAGAAAAAAGTATTGCTAAACAAGGGGGAGATGGCTTATTGATATATCAACGTAGGTTGTGTGTACCAAAGGTGGATGAACTCCAAGAGAGGATCATGGAGGAAGCTCATAGATCCAGATATTCCATACATATGGGTTCCACAAAGATGTATCGCGATTTGAGAGAGGTTTATTGGTGGAGTAGGATGAAGAATGGCATTGCAGAGTTTGTTGTTAAGTGTCTGAATTGCCAACATGTTAAAGTAGAGCATGAAAGGCCCGGTGGTTTGGTTTAGAATATAGAAATTCCAGAATGGATATGGGAAATGATTAATATGGATTTCATCATAGGTTTACCAAGGTCTCGCATGCAGCATGATTCTATTTGGGTGATTGTGGATCGCATGACCAAATCAGTCCAGTTTTTTCTGGTAAAGACTACCCGTACGACATAGGATTATGCTAAGTTGTATCTTCAAGAAGTGGTAAAGCTTCATGGGGTTCTAGTCTCTATTATATCAGACAGAGGTGTGCAATTTATTACACAATTTTGGAAGTCATTCCAAAAGGGCTTGGGTTCAAAGGTGAACTTAAGTACTGCTTTTCATCCTTAAACAGATGGGCAAGAAGAGCGCACTATCAGACCTTAAAGGATATGTTGAGGGCTTGTGTGATTGATTTCAAAGGTAATTGTGATAATCACCTACCTCTTATTGAATTTTCTTACAATAATAGTTACCGCTCTAGCATCTGAATGGCTCCATATGAAGCTCTTTATGGGAGAAGATGAAGATCTCCTACCGGATGGTTTGAAGTTGGTGAAGCTGGGTTGATAGGACTAAATTTAGTTGATCAAGATATGGATAAGGTGAAATTGATTCAATAGAGGTTGAAAACGGGGTAGAGTCATCATAAATCCTTCACTGATGTTAGGAGAAGGTAGTTAGAGTTTGAAGTTGATGATTGGATGTAGTTGAAAGTTTCACCCATGAAAGGTGTTATGAGATTTGGTAAGAAGGGGAAGCTTAGTCCCTGCTATATTGGCCCTTACAGAATATCCAAGAGGGTTGGTAATGTAGCTTATGAGTTGGAGCTACCACAAGAGTTAGCCGCGGTCCATCCGGTATTTCACATCTCCATGTTGAAGATGTGTATGGGAGATCCTTCATTGATCATACCAACTGAAGATATTGGGATCAAGGATAGCTTATCTTATGAGGAGATTCCGATTCAGATTATAGATCGTCAAGTTCGCAAGTTGAGGACTAAGGAAGTAGCATCAATCAAAGTTCGTTGGAGGAACCAGTTTGTTGAGGAATGTACTTGGGAAGCTGAAGAAGATATGAAGAAAAGGTATCCACATTTCTTTGAAACTGGAGAAATTCCAGAACAAGGTACTAATTCTCTTCTTACTACTCATTAATTTATAAGTTGGCATGTTATATTTGCATTGCTTGTTGGGTGTTTGAGCTGAATGTTAGTTGTTACACCCTTAGCCTAGTAAGAGCAATCTCATTCAAGGAGGAATGTTCTCAAGGGGTAGATATTCTAAAATCTCGCTAATTGAAAGAACTTTAAAGAGTTAGAATTGGGAATAGTCATTTTTGGAAAGAATATAAAAATTTAGAAAATGTGTTAAGCATGTTAAGTTGAGTTTTGGTCAACTTCAAACAAACATAACTCCTATCTCAGGATGAGTTAGGTGTGCTTCAAGATACCGTAGGAAAGGTCGTTGAATTATCTTTCAAACGCCGCAAAGTTTTCGCGATTTCGAGTTTGTATGAGTGAGATATGCCCATTGGAAGTTGAGTTATTTGGATAAGGAAAGTCCAATCCGGATTTTTAAAGGGTAGTTTGGTCTTTTCCTTGCCCAATTGTTTTATCTTGTTTTTGGTAATTAAGTTAGGGTCTAATATGAATTAGATCAATTACGCTTTTACCAAAATACGCTAGGGCTAGGAGAAAAGATAAAAGAGGAGAAAGGAGAAGAAAATTTCATAGTTCATCGAGTTCTTGGAGATTTTCGTGTGGATTTCGCTAAGGGTTAATCCCTACAAGGTATGTGAGTTAACACAGCGTTGGATTCGTTCACCCACGCGCCAAACATTTTTAATTCCGCATGAATTTTTCCTAAAAGTTGAAAGTTCGAATGTTCTTGATGTGTGTTCTTGAATTTTGGATGAGATTTAGGAGTTCTTGAGAGTTTAAGGTCGATTTTAGAGTTTTGTTTGATTAGATTCTTGTGTACATATGTTGGGTATCTAAATCTAAAGAGAATTGGAGAAAAAGAATCGAATTTAGGCAATTTGGGGTTAGAAAATGAGAAGGAAAAAGTCGGAAGAATCTGGGAACCAGGTCCGCGAAGCGAACCTGTTCCTCAGAATTGACAATTTTTCTTCGCGTTACGGAGCAGTCACGGGCCGTTCTGCCTCAAAATTTATTTCATAACCAAATAATTAAATGCATCTCCGCATCGTGGACTTGCTTCCACACAATGATTTCTTGATCTTTTCTCGTGTTTAACTATCTAAAAATACTCCTAAACATCATGAGATCTTTCCTATCACAATTTTCAATCCTTGAATCCTTAATTCAATTCAAGGATCAGTTAAGAGTCAAGTCAAGAGAAGTTAAGAGCCATGTCAAGAGAAGTTCATAAAGTCTTCAAAAGTCTTTTACAAATGATTTAACTTTGTTTTATGACTTGAGTTTTAAGTTAAGTAAAGAGTAAAGTTGAAGTTCATTTCTTCAAAGTATATGAGGACTATGTATTCCGAAAGAGTTAAAATGTTTTCACATTTAAACAAGAACAGGAAACCTTGATTTCCAAAGAGCCTTTGAGCTAGTTTTTAGAAAAGAGTAAGTGCTTTCACAATTAAGTAAGAGATGAAACTTTGATTTCTAAGATAGCCTTTGAGCTAAATTTTTGAGCAATTATCTCAAATCACAGAACGAAGTTTTTTTTTTTAAACATAAGAGCTAATATCATATTTTGGGAGTAGTATTGAGCACCAATATGGGGGAGAGTTTAGACAATTCACGGCCCCCATAAACCATATAGCCACAATGGGTAGAAAAGGGTCATACTTTTTAGATGATTCCTTAGTGCTTTTTAGCATAGACTAGTGGATCCACTTAGTTAAGGCATTCTATATGACGGCAAAGTATAGGACAGTTCTGGAAGCGTAGGCAAGATGTTGTATCATCACTTAGGGTCATATTGGTGGTTGTCAGTTAGAGAAACTCCCACAGAAATTATACTACTTTATTATATGAGTAAAGTTGAGTTTGTTATTGCATTTTCTTTCTTTATCGAACTAAGTGGTTTTCTACTGTTTTAAAAGTTTTTCTTTATATTGCATTTATGTTATTGCTTTATGTTGAAATGAGTTCAGTTAAGTTGAGTTGAGTTGAGCCAGGTAAGTTCTTCAGTTCCTTTCAACCTTATGTCTTGTTTTAGAATTCCCCTCCATAATCGTACATTCAATGTACAGATGCCATTTGGCCTGCATCTTTTAATGATGCAGACACAGGTAACTATGATCAGCATCCAGCGCATCGTTGATTCTAGTTGAGCTTCAGAGTTTGTTGGTGAGCCACCTTGCTTCCGGAGGACCCCTTTTTATTGCTTTTCAGTATTTAGTTCATTAGGATGTCGTGGTTCTTGTTCCGATATCCATCTCAGTTATTAGAGGCTTCCTAGATAGACAGTCAGTTAGTTCATTTGTCTTTACTTTGTTATTAGCTTATGTTTATATTTGAGTTGCTCTATTGGCTAAGTTAAATGTTTATTTCTGAAACATTACCAGTTTAGTTTGAGACAGTTAAATTATCTTGCATTTGAGTTCTTTTCTTCATGCTTAAAGTCTTCCGCTGAGTAAGTAAGTCAGGCCAAGGGTTCGCTTGGGGCCAGCAATGGTTCTCGAGTGCCAGTCCTGCCCAGGGTGTAGGTTCGGAGTGTGACATTTTTTATGTGAATAAATTACCTAGAATTCATGAAGAAGGGTTAATGATTAGAATGGAAATCAAGAATCTGAAGTACATGATAGTGGAAATCAAGAAGACAACAAAGGAGAGGGAGAATCAGACCAATAGGAAGGCAAAAAGGATAGAGAAAAAAGAAACATAGGGTAAAAATCAAGAAAACAACAACGGAGAAGAAGCTAAAAATGAAGAAATAGAAGAAAAAGAGAGAAAGAAACATAAGAAGTAGAAAACAAGGATGAAACAGAGGAATTGCCACAATGTTCAACAGATGAAGAAGAAGGCGAAAGGCACAAACTCGAAGAAAGTAGAGAGAATGCAAGAGGATAAGATAATTTCAATCGTATAAACTCTGAACAAAATGAAGGCAAAGAGGATGGATAAAATGGCGAAAAAGAATTAGGGGAGAAAGAAAAAAACTTGTTGCTAAAGGGAAAAAACCATTGGAAAAATCAGAACAAAATGTAGGCCAAGAGAACGGAGAATATGGCGAAAAAAGAAGAAGATTAGAAAGAAACAAGAAGCTGCTAAAAAAGGGGAAAAAATCATTGGTAGCCAACACACCATTTTTTCCAATTTCAAGCGAGGAGAGCTATCAGACACAATTGAAGAAGATCAAACTCAAAAGTCACCACCCAAGGCTGATACTGAATTAGTCTATCACGACAAATATTAGGATTTGGCTATTTTAATAGACATGTATAATTTCTAGTTCAACAATAGGTATTTAACATATCCACACTCAGATGAATTACATAATCAGATCATGGATTTGATCCCTTATTTGAATATCCTCGAAAATGATTTGACGGGAAAGATCACAACATTAGAGGTTGATTTCACTACTGTTAGAATACTGGATAGAGATAATCCTGAGATGGCATAGTCTGTTGAATGAGAAACATTCTTGTCTATGCGATTATGGGGTAATTTTGATGACAATGTTGGTGATGGGATATAGCTTATGATACTAATATTCAGAGTCATTATAGTATGAACTTTATGGAAGCATTATAGACTCATTAGAAACTTGATTTTGTTTCTAATGATATATGGGCTATATTTTTCAACTGTTTCTCTTTACACTTCTATTTGATGGCTTTTCTTTCATTTATTGAACACATTGTTGTTTTTTTGTATCGATTTAAGGGAGCCTTAGCGTAATGATAAGAGTTGTCATCCTATGACTTGAAAAGCATAGGCTCAAGCCATTGTTCGTTCTTTCCTCGGATTATGTGTATAGTGAGAGAGCTTAGTGCACTGAGCACTCTTTTTTGTATCGATAATGATTTGAACCATTATGAAGAAAAACATTAGTCTCGCATGATCAATTTCAACTTTATTATTGTCTAGGTTGTCCCTTGAATGCTAACTCGCACTATCAGAAATTGCAAAATATAATTATATGGTTAATCAATGACTAGGTGTACACGATTATAGACATAGTATACATTTGCCGTCTATATTTAGTTTAAGCAATTGAATGTCTATATCATGTACTTTTCTTGAAAATGTACCATAATTTTATTTTATTAGTTATTCTAATATAAACAACATATAGTACAATTATGGGGTAATATTGGACTTATCTATGTGATGAGATGTGATTGTCCGCCGCGCACTAAAGGACCGGGTAGATAACGAATCAAGTAGTAGTAAAGGAATACTAAACTTTGAAATAAGAACAACAAGGAGTTTTACGTGAAACCTCGTTTCTCAAGGGAGAAAAACCATGACATGTCACACAAGATTTTTTTACTGCTTTCACTATTTACAAGCAACAAGTGATTATAGATTACAAATGCTTATGCACGGATTAAACTCTTAATCATACCACCTGTAATAAATCTATTACAGAATGTACCAAAGCAATACCTCTATTGCCCACTATATTAACAAAAATAATTAATATAAACTAGAATCACCACAACCCCAATTAACTCTAACAAAGCTCAAATGTCACTGCATGATGAAAACATGATTGGTTTCTTTATAATTTATAAACATATCGTATACAATAGATTGTACACAAGTAGTACAATACTCAAAAGCTATGGATAATAGCTCTATCAGGTCCCTCAGAAGTTTTTGAATAAACTTGTGTTCTCAAAAGACAAGATCCATCTTTTGTGATGGCGCTTGAATGTCTTGTCTAGGTTATTTAATGTCAAGTGAGTATATATTATCCTCTAGACAAAACAATCAAGTGTTCTTTGATTGGTGGAGTACAGTAATCTCATTTTCTGTGCTCACCCACCTATCAGATGAGACAGTTTTTCAGTTGTTTACCAATTAGGCCACAACAAAGACATTCAACCCTGGGACCAGGTCCCAATCCCAAAATTTCTTAAAATCATAAAAACACTGATGTTACAAAATTTTCCTCCTTTTTGATGACTACAAACAAACACATATTCAAGCACTCACCTGCATCTCGATCCTCCTGTCACCATTACTACACCATTTTCCCTATCACCCATTTTCCCTTGTCCCTCATTACAGAGTAGAAAGAATTTCCTTTTTTGCCATCATAAAAAAGTTATAGCAGCACAATTTTACAATATTTTAGGAAAATGCATATAAAATTCAGCGCCAGTCGACGACACAAAACATGAGTAAGCAGGAAAATAGGGAAGAAAAAGCATAACAAAACAGGGAATTAGAATTAAAGCAGGATAAGTATCAATCCAAACTATTTGTTAAGATCATTACAAAACAAAGATCGCAATGCCATGGGAAAAGAAGAGTTAAAAGGAGTAACACTTGGAGGATATTTAGGATAGAGGGTTTGTTGGAAAAGACGGCATGAGAATATTCATCTGGTTTATTGCCTCAGGGTGAGCCTGCAATAATTGCTTGGTAAAAGACTTAACTTCCTCATTCAACGAGGCATTCGACATTCGATGCTCGAAATTTGTCCATTTCACCCTATACATCAGCACTAGGACTAGGTCCCTCAGATCTTTCCTTTTGAAGCACGACCTAAGTCGAATGATTTCCAATTCCTTTGCTTCTAGGATACTGGTGAGCTCATCATCTCTCGTTTCAGTACCCCTTATTTTTTCAGTAGTTCCGAAACCTGAGAATTGGATTTCACCTTTCCTTCCCTGCACTCGCACTCAATAAGTGTATTCATTAAGAAATCCTTCTTAATGTTCCCTGCGACTCATTTTCCAAGAGGAACGTTGAAATGGTAGAACACTTTGTTCAGCAAGTACCCATAAGTCATTCCATGTTTTCTATCCTTGACTGTTATGATCCTGTGCATGTGTTCCAACATGATACCGGGAAGGTTAATGGCATTATATTTTTCAAGATTTCCACAAGAAAAAAGGTCTGCTAATGATGCAACTATTCTTTTCTCAGTGCAAGGTAGCAATACTTTGTTGACAAATTCAAAGTACAGTTGGTGATCCCCTTTCAGATATTTCTTGGGAACCCCAGAACACTTAAGACCTTCAAATTTGTCTACCTTTTGAATATACTCATCTAATGGTGCACATCTTTCTATTGACCTAATCCCTTCGCACGGAACATCCAGGATGATGCTCAGAGTATCCTCACTCAAATGAATCTCTACCTCTTGCACCCTTATATCAATAGTCCCATCTTCGAGCAGTTCAATCTTATAATAGAATTCATGAACTTACGGATCATGTCACTAAGGCACAGACCACTGAAATAAATGCCCTCACTCCTGAAATACTTCACAATAAATCACGTAGTTGTGCTTACCTGGTGTATCTAGTATATCTGGATAAAAAAAACTCTTTCACTCAACACCTTTTATGTTTTAAGTACTTCAATTCATTCTTCTCTTGTGAGTTCCTTTTCTCTTCTTGACAGTAGACCCGGGCTCTATACACGCTTTGACTTTTGTTTAGTTTTTTTAAAAAACAGAAACCTTTTTGACTTGTTTCCTACCTATGGTTGCATTTCTTGCTCTAATTTTAGTTTCTTTGAAAACCTCTCCTTCTACCTCTTTTCTTCTTTCGGTGACTACCGTTACAATGTCCTCAGACTCAGTCACACTCATTTCTGGTTCTCTTGACATATTGATAAGATCTTCTCTCAATATTCGTATCTTCAAAGACAACATGTTTCCTCTTTCTTCTATTGTAAATGGTTTGTGCTTTACTTTTCGCCTTGGCATCTCCCAATAGATTCTTTTGAGACCTACGAGTAGTGTAATTTCGAACAACCCATCTTAGCTTTTCCCTTGTCATCCTGGATACTTTCTCGGAGTGTTGGTTTCGCGGACACCTAGTGTGCCTGGTTTATTTCCATGTTATTTTTTGAGGAATTGAGTGTTGAAGCTTTTTCTAGTGCATTTGCTCCCGTTCGTTCCGTCCTTTTCTAAGTGAGGAGAAATATCTTCATCTTCCTCCCAATATTCTTGAACAAAATCAATAGGAAACCCAGCTTTAGGGGTTTGATCAAACATGGGCAAGACTTACTTATTACTGGATTTGGAGATTTGCATTCAGCTTCTAAGAACGGAGGGTGAATAACTCCCCTCATATCAGTAAAACACTAAACAACCCATTCATCACCGGCTGCAAAAATGTTGGATTCAGTCCCTTTCCCTACTAGTAGATTTCCATTAAACACTCGTTCAGACATGGTGGAGGATATGGGGCCTGATTGTGAAGTGACATCTACATCAGACAGATTGGCATTTGTAGGAGGTTTGACGACAAACTGTGCCTCTGAGTTATTTGAGGCATCTTGAGATTTACTTGGAGATGGAGAGCATACAAGAGTAGGTGAGGACGTGGCAACTTCATTTTGAGAAGGACATGTAGGAAAGAATTCGCAAGACTTTAGTTTGAGGGATTTCCGACTCACCAGTTTCTCCCATACCACACATAGGAATTACAGGAGAATGATCTTCAAGGAGATTTAGAGGAGAGAACAGGAAAGAACTAGGAGTTTTGACTTTTGAGGGAGTAAGGTGTTTTGGGGGAGAAGATGAATTAGACAAGTTTTTTTCTTACAAAAAAATAGAGAGACATATTCAGAACAATATTTCTCTAAAGAAGGAGTTATATGAAATGAGTTTTTTTAAGAGAAGAGGGTTTTGAAAGATCTTTTAAAGCTTAAATCGGTTCCCTGAACAGAAGCGGCCTTTGGATTTTAAAATGAATAGACATTTCCTTTTAGAGCGGTGACAAGAGAGAAGGTGACAAATGGCAAGTGATCCTTTGATTAATAACTTAACATAATAAGGCGATACTAAACTCTAAGTAGGAACCAGGTCCCTCTCTTTAAAATTGACTTCCGCTACCCTGATCAATATGACTTATTTTTCCCTCTAGCAAGAATTCCATGAGTTTGTACCTAAAATAAGATACTTTGGTGAATTCATACACAATTTACAAAATAAAAAGCCACAGATACATGCACCCAGATCATAGTCTATGAGAGGGTCAATTGTATCTGTGTTGAGAAATCACTTCAGTTTGAGCATCCCCAGCTTCAACCTATTCTTGTTCAACTATTCTCAAATTAAATCATTAGTGAAGATGTCAGCTATTTGATCTTCTGCCTCAAAGAACTTTATGATAACATTTCATTTCTCAAAATTATCTCTCAAGAAATGATGTCTCGCATCGATGTACTTAGTTCAATTATGTTGAACCAGATTCTTGTCCATGTTTAAAACACTAGTGTTGTAGCACATAAGTGGAATTATATCTGAGAGAACACCAAAATCTTCAATTTTTGTTTGTTCCATAGGAGTTGAGAACAACATGAGGTTGTTTTAACATACTCAGCCTCAACGGTAGACAATGCTACTGAGTTTTGCTTTTTAGTTTCCCATGAAATCATGGATGACCCGAGAAAGTGTGCCATTCGAGAAGTGTTTTTTATGTCAACCAGGTACCCAACATAGTCTACATAAGCGTAGCCTACCAAATAAAAAAGCCTCCTAAAGGATAGAATAGGACTAGGTCTTGAGTTCCCTTGAGATATCTTAATATACTCATAGCTACATTTAAATAAGATTCCTTAGGAGATGCCTAAAATCTTGCACACATTATCATGCTGAACATAATTCCAGGTCTGCTTGAAGTTAGGTAAAGAAGAGATCCAATGATTCCCCTATACATAGTTTGATTTACTTCAATGCTTGCTTCGTCAATGTCAAACTTGGAGCTTGTACCCATGGGGGTGTCAATTATCTTGGCCTCCAGCATGCTGATTTTTTAAAGAAGCTCCCTCATATACTTCTCTTGACAAATAGAAGTACCATGAGTGGATTGTTTGATTTGCAGTCCTAGGAAGAAAGTAAGTTCTCCCATCATGCTCCTTTCAAACTCACTTACCATCAAGGCAACAAAGTCCTTGCATAAAGATTCTGACGTGGCTCCAAAAATTATGTCATCAACATACACCGGCACAATTAGAAGTTCCATCCCTCTTGATTTTAGGAATAAGGTATTATCAAATTTTCCTCTTTTGAACCCATTTTCAAGAAGAAACTTAGATAATATCTCATACCACGCTCTTAGGGCCTTTTTTAGCCCATAAACGACTTTTTCCAACATCGAAAAATGATTCGGTAGATCAATATATTAAAACCAATGAGGCTTCTTAACGTATAATTCTTCCTTCAATTACTCTTGACATCCATCTAAAATAATTTGAACTCCATGTGTGAGGAAAAAACAATTAGAATCCTAATAACATCCATTCTGGCAACTGGAGGAAGGTTCCACCATACTCAATTCCATCCTTCTGATTATACCCCTGCACTACAAATCTCAACCTATTGTGATGATGTCATGTTCATAAATTTTGTTTCTATACACCCACCTGGTCCCTATTATAGTTCTTTTTATTGGTTCCCTAGGAACCAGATACCATACTTGGCTCCTTTCAAACCGATGGAGTTTCTCCTGCATTGAATTTATCGAATCAACATCCTTCAGAGCTTCTTTCACATTTTTTGGTTCAACCTTGGATATGAATGTTGAAAAAGCCATGAGATTTCTTATCTATGATATGGTATGCACTCTAGAATCTAATGGGGAAACGAGGTTGTCCATGGGATGAAATGACTGATGTTTCTAGCTTGACTTCTTTGTAACTTTAGCACCTGGTTCATCATCTTCAAAGTTTTCTACTTCAGCTTCAATTTTGTCTATTGAATTTGAGGAGTTTACCTTACCTTGTCCCTCTTCAAAATCTAGAACATTTTCACCATTATGAGCTGCATGATGCGTGGTTTCTTGGAGAAGACTATCTCTCTGGAATTGAAGTAGCTCTTCATTTTCAGCTTCATCTTTATCCTTTAGATTTCTTATTCCTCCAAATTCATCAAAGATGACATTAACAATTTCCTCGATGCATAGTGTTTTTTTATTGTAAATTATGCATGCGTTGTTTGTAGAAGAGTACCCTACAAAGACCCCCTCATCACTTTTAGGATAAAACTTTCCAAGGTCATATTTATGATTGTTGAGAATAAAACATTTGCAACCAAATGGGTTGAGATAACTGAGCTTAGGCTTTCTTTTGTTCAGCATTTCATAAGGTATATTATTTCGAACAAATCTAATAAGACACCTATTAGTTACACAACAAGATATGTTCACTGCCTTTGCATATAAGTTCTTTGCAAGATCAGAGTCAATTGGTATAGTCCTTGCGATGTCAACCAAAGTTCTATTCATCCTCTCAACTACTCCATTTTACTGAAGGGTTCTAGGAGCAGGGAAATTTTGGTTGATTTCATGTTCAGTGCAAAATTCTTCAATTTAATCATTTTCAAATTTAGTACCGTGGACCGACTTGATCCAAGCAATTTTGCAATGCAGCTTTGTTTGAACCCTTTTCCAAAAATGATCAAAGTCTGTAGAAAGGGATAGTAGAAAGGGATAAAAGAGGATATCAATTTTCAATCATCCGTGTTGTAATTTATAACAGAGTTAAAGAAAACTCACAAAAATAGCAAAAAGAAATTTCAATATTTACATGAATCACTATGACTTGCAGTGAGAGAGGAAATAGGTGACCAAACTTCAAATTCTCGATTTTGGTCTGAAGGTAGAATTTCTTCGAACATGATGTTTTTTTGTGAAAATATTGGAGCTGATAAAGAAAAAAGAAAGAAGAAATGTTACTGAGAATGAGGAGATGGATCTTTCTCTTGCTAGATTTATAGAGTAATCACTGGACTAAAATAACTAAAATATCAATTGTATTAAATCTCACTTTAAATTTTCATGCCATAAAAGTCACATTTCTTTCCATAACTTTATCTATATATTTACTCTAGATTATTTGGCTAGTTAGACATTAAATGACCGTTTCAGGTAAAACATTTACTACTCGGCTATTATTTATGGCTAGTAAGAATTAGACTTATATGATATATTACAACACAAAGGGTCTTATATACCCCTCAACTTTGTCATTTAGAGCTAATATATCCCTCGTTATAAAAGTGGTTCATATATACCCATAACTAGGTATATTACACGTGCTCCGCACGAGATTGAACTATTCTATAAAGCTTACATATGATTATTCGTTAGTCTTTGTATTTTCGATACATACACTATATTGTCAAGAACATTTTATGTTATGGCAAAATGTTTCTCCAAATCTTATGTGCTATATTTTTATAATTTTCTTTTTTATTGCACAAACATTATGAGTCATAGAAAGATTTTAAGTATAATAAAGAAGTCTAAGAAAATCTCCGTGGAAATAGTTGATCAGAAGTAATGAAATTTTCTGACTTCCAGGAAGTTATAAAGAACAACATCAGACATTAAAGAAAAGACAAAAAATCCTCGAACAACAAAACTGCCAAGTGAAGTGGAACATCACATCCATACAAGAACAAAATTAACGAAATTAAGATGGAGGACCTTCGGCTCATTTATTATGAACCTCCATCAATATCTTTTTTATTATATTATGCCATATGAAATATATATAGAAAATTACCATAATATTGTTAACATCATAAAGGTTTTTCCTCATTGTCTTAGAATGATCATTACTATTGCTTAGGTTTCATATCAACGGCCCCAATTTGTTATAACACCCCGCAACTAGAAAGAGCAAGAATAAGAAAGAGTTATTTTTGGAAAGAATGAAAAATTTGTAAATTTGACAAAGTTAAGTTAATTATGACTTTTGGGTCAAATTAAAACAACAATAACTACTAGATCAGGATTAGTTAGGTGTGCTACAAGATATCATAGGAAAAACCTTTGAATTAACTTTCAAACACAGCCAAGTTTGCTCAGTTTCGAGTTCATATGAGGGAGATATGTCTATTTGAAGTTGGGTTGTCTAGATAAGGAAAGTCTAAATCGGATTTTTAAGGGGTATATTGGTCTTTTCCATGCCCAATTAATTTATTTCATGTTTCGAAGTTTAATTGGTTTCTAATCAGAATTAGGTCATTTGACGCATTTACCAAAACACACTAGGGTTTATGGAGACAGAACTCAACAGGAGAAAGGAGAAGAAAAGTTCAAGATTCGTCAAGTTCTTGCAATTTTGGTTAGGGATTTCGTTAAGGATTCAATCCTACGAGGTATGTTATTTCACATAGCAATGGGTTCGTTCACCCACATGCCAAACATGTTTATTTTAGTATGATTTTCGTCAAAAAAGATTCAGACTTTGATGTTCTTGAGTTGTGTTCTTGAATTGCTTTCGTTCTTGAATTTGAGATGAGATTGAGGAGTTCTTGACAGTTTAAGGTTAATTTTAGAGTTGTGTTTGATAAGATTCTTGTGTACACATGCTGGGTATCTGAATCTGAAGAGGAACTGAGAAAAAGTATCAAATTTTGGTGAATTGTGGTTAGAAAATAAAGAAGGAAAAATTCAGGTGAATCTAGGTACTAGGTCCGCGTCGCGGACGTGTTCCTTAGGGCTGGGGAATTCTTCTCCACGTCGCGGAGCGGTCACGGACCGTTCTGCCTCAAATTTTATTTTGCGACCAAATATTTAAGTACATCTCCGCGTCGCGAATTTGCTTCCAGACAATGATTTGTTGATCTTTTCTCATGTTTAACTATCTAAAAACACTCCTAAACATCATGAGATCTTTCCTATAAAAAAATTACAATCCTTGTATCCATAATTCAATTCAAGGAAAGTTAAGAGTCAAGTCAAGAGAAGTTAACAGTCAAGTCAAGAGAAATGCCTAGAGTCTTCCAAAAGTTTTTTACAAATGTTTTAACTTTGTTTTAAGACTTGAGTTTTTAGTTGAGAAAAAATAGTAAAGTTTGAAGTTCATTTCTTCAAAGTAGTATATCGGGACTATGTATTCCCACAAAGAATAAAATGTTTCACATTTAAAGAAGAAAGGAAACCTTGATTTCCAAAAGAGCCTTTGAGCTAGTTTTCAGTTAAAGAGTAAATTCTTTCACAATTAAGAAAGAGAGGAAACTTTGATTTCAAAGAGGTGCCTTTGAGCAATGTTTTGAGCAATTATCTCAAACCACAGAACGAAGTTATGTTTTGAACATAAGAGCTAGTATTACATTTTGGAAGTAGTATTGAGCACCGATATGGAGCAGAGTTCAGACAATACCTAGCCCCCATAAACCATGTAGCCACCGTGGGTAGAAAAGGGTCATACTTTTAGATGATTCCTTAATGCTTTTAGTATAGACTAGTGGATCCACTAAGTAGTCAGGTTCTATACCCTCGGCAAGGTATAGGACAGCCCTGGTAGTGTAAGGCAAAACGTTATATCATCACAATAGCTCTTAAGTGATGGTTGTCGATTAGAGAAACTCCCACATAAGTATTTTATATTCTTATATACAAAGATTATTTGTATTTTCATATACAAACACAGTTCATATTGTATCTTTGCATATAAACAGAGTCACTATTGTATTTTTCAATACACAGAGTTGTTATTCATGTTTTAAAAGCTTTTCTTTATATTGCATTTACATTATTGCTTTATATTAAAATGAGTTCAGTTAAGTTCAGTTGAGACCATGTTTGTTATTTCAGTTCCTTTCAAGCTTATCTCTTGTTTAGTATTCCGCTCGCATGCTCGTACATTCAATGTACTGATGTCATTTGACCTGCATCTTTTAATTAGGCAGATATAGGTAACCACGATCAGCATCTAGCGCATCGTTGATTCTAGTTGAGCTCCAGAGTTGTGGGTGAGCCTCCAAGCTTCTGGAGGATCCCTTTTATTGCATTCAGTATTTTTCATTAGAATGTCGTGGGTCTTATCAAGACATCCATCATAGTTTTAGAGGCTTCATAGATAGACAGTCAGATGTTAGTTCTTTAGTCTTTTAATTTTCATTATATTATGTTGAGACATGAGTTTGCCTTATTGGCCAGTTGAATGTTCCTTTATAACATTCTAGTTTATTACATAGACTTATCTTTGATGAGTAAACTTCTTTTGCTGAGTAAGTAAACCAGGCCAAAGGTTCACTTGGGGCCAACAATGGTTCTCAGGTAACAGTCCCTCCCATGGTGTAGGCGTGGGGCTTGACAAACTTGGTATCAGAGTACAAAGTTGAAGATTCCTAGGGAGTCTATGAAGCTATGTCTGTAGAGTCCTAGTTATCCGTGTGAAGTGCGTCACATCTATAATTAGGAGGCTGCAACATTTAGGAACTATCTAACTTCTTTCATACTCATTTCGTGCAATAGAGTTCATCTCTATACAGTTTCTTTCTATCTCGTGCTTGTGCATAACCGATTGTGAGCTAAGCTTTGTTTAGGGAGGCCTTCTTGGGGAATTTCTTTCCCTAAGAACTAAGAGAGGCTAAGGTATGAGAGTTCATCACTGTTAAGCAGGATTCTTTGAGCGTTCATAAGCACAGTCTGAAGATCACACAACTTTCCTGCTATGCTCCGGAGATGGTTGCTGACATGAGGGGCAGGATGAATTTTTTTGTTCTTGGGTTGTTTCGCCTGTCAAGCAAGGAAGACAAGTCAGCTATGCTAATAGGGGATATGGACATAGCAAGGCTAATGATCCATGTGCAACAAGTTGAGGGATACAGAAGAGTATAAGAATAAGAGGGCTGAGACATCAGGGAAAGAGTCAGGGGGCAACAGAGAAGTAATGCCAACTGGCCATCTTTACAACAGAAACAGAAAGGACCTGCTCCATCATCTTTTAGTGCACTGGCACCAAATAACAAAGTTGAGTATAATAGTCAGAATTTTAGAGCTAAACCTGCATATTCTCAGGGTAGTATGGCACAAGGGGGTAGTAAGCCTCTTGCATGTGCTAAGTGTAGTAGGAACCACTGAGGGATATGTCCTGATGGGTCCACTAGTTACTTCGAGTGTGGCCAAAATGGTCATTTTATGAGAGAGTGTCCAAAAAACAAGCAGGGTAACAGTAATGGGAGGAACATAACCCAGTCTTCTTCAGTTGCTCCACTAGACAGTTGCATCTAGAAGAGCTACTTCAGGGTCAGGCAGAGGACGAAACTGTCTTTATGCTATCACTAGTCGGCAAAAGCAAGAGGATTCTCTAGATGTTGTCACTGGTATGATCCAAGTCTTTTAACTCTGATGTTCATGCTTTGCTAGACCCAGGAGTGAGTTTATCCTTTGTAACTCCATATATTGCGATGAACTTTGATATTCTTCCTGAAAAATGTACTGAGCCCTTCAGTGTTTCTACAGCTGTTGGTGAGTCTATTCTACCAAAGAGAGTCTATCGTGATTGTACTGTTTCCGTCAATCACAAGAGCACCATGGATGATTTAGTTGAGTTAGACATGGTAGATTTTGATGTCATTCTTGGTATGGACTGGATCCATGTTTGTTATGCCTCAGTTGATTGTAGAACTCGAGTTGTCAAGTTCCAGTTTCCTAATGAGCCAGTTATAAAGTGGAAAAGTAGTTTAGTAGTACCTAAGGGTCATTTTATTTCATACCTTAAGGCAAGAAAGTTAGTTTCCAAAGAGTGTGGCTATCACTTAGTACGAGTTAATGACTCTAGTGTTAAAATACCTCATATTCAGTCAAGTCCAGTAGTAAAAGAGTTTCCAAAAGTCTTTCCAGATGATATTCCCAGAGTCCCTCCTAAGAGAGAAATAGACTTCGGTATAGATATTCTTCGTGATACTCGTCCTATATCTAATCCGCCATATAGGATTACACTAGTACAGTTAAATGAGCTTAAAGAGCAGTTGAAAGATCTCCTAGAGAAATGTTTTATTTGACCAAGTGTCTCACCTTGGGGTGCTCCGGTGTTGTTTGTGAGGTAGAATGATAGTTCCCTTAGGATGTGTATAGATTACCATCAGTTGAACAAGGTTACCATCAAGAATAAGTATCCTCTTCTAAGAATTGATGATCTCTTCGATCAACTTCAGGGTGCCACTTATTTCTCTAAGATAGACCTCAGATCCGGCTACCATCAGTTAAGAGTAAGGGAATATGACATTCAAAAGACAGCTTTCAGAACCTGTTATGGTCATTACGAGTTTATAGTCATGTCATTCAATTTAACTAATGCGCCTACAGCGTTCATGGACCTTATGAATAGAGTATTGAAAACTTATTTAGATATGTTTGTTAGCGTGTTCATTGATGACATTCTAATCTATTCAAGGAATGAGGAAGATCATGTTAGTCATCTCAGAATAGTTCTCCAGACTCTAAACGATAAAGAGTTGTATGCCAAGTTCTCTAAGTGTAAGTTTTGGCTTGAGTCTATGGCATTCTTAGGCCACATTGTTTCCAGTGAGTGAATTAAAGTTGACACTCAGAAAGTAGAGGCATTGCAGAATTGGCCTAGACCCACATCTCCAACTGATATTAGTAGTTTCTTGGGGTTGGCTGGCTATTATAGATGTTCGTAGAGAGGCTCTCATCTATTTCATCCCCTTTGACCAAGTTAACTCAGAAAACAATGAAGTTCCAATGGTCTGAAGCTTGTGAGAAAAAAACTTTCAGGAATTGAAAAAGAGGTTGACTAGTGCTCTAGTATTGACCTTACTAGAGGGTACACAAGGCTTTGTTGTATATTGTAATGCGTCCAGAGTTGGTTTGGGTTGTGTGTTAATGCAGAATGGAAAAGTTATAGCCTATGCCTCCAGACAGTTGAAAGTTCATGAGAGGAATTACCCAACCCATGATCTAGAGTTGACTGCCGTAGTATTTTCTTAGAAAAGATGGCGGCATTATCTTTATAGTTTTCATGTGGATGTGTTCACTAATCACAAGAGTCTTCAGTATGTGTTTTGTTTGAAAGAGCTTTATACCAGACAGAGGAGGTGGTTAGAGTTATTCAAGGATTATGGCATGAATATTCTTTATCACCCAGGTAAGGCTAATGTTGTTGCTGAAACCTTGAGTAGATTATCTATGGGTAGTATTGCCCGTGTTGAGGAAGAGAAGAAAGAACTAGTAAAAGTTGTGCATAGGCTTGCACGATTGGGAGTTCGCCTAATGGATTCCACAAAGGTAGGAGTAGTGGTGATGAATGGGGCTGAATCATCATTAGTGTCAGAAGTAAAATAAAAGCAAGACCAAAATACCATTTTGCTTGAATTGAAGGCAAATGTTCATAAGCAAAAAGTGATGGCTTTTGAACAAGAGGGAGATGATATATTGAGGTATCAAGGTAGGTTGTGTGTGCCTAGGGTGGATGAACTCCAAGAGAGGATCATGGAGGAATCTCACATCTCTAGATATTCAAATCATCCGGGTTCCACAAAGATGTATCGTGACTTGAGAGAAGTGTATTGGTGGAATAGTATGAAGAGGTTGGGAACAGCATAGAGTTGTCAGAAATTCTACACTGATGTTAGGAGAAGGAAGTTAGAGTTTGAAGTAGATTATTGGGTCTACTTGAAAGTTTCACCCATGAAAGGTGTTATGAGATTTGGTAAGAAGGGGAAACTTAGTCCCCGATTGTAACACCCCAGAAAAATTTTGAGCTAAGACTTGAACCGTCCTTTGTTGTGAGTAGGATTTTACTAAGGAATTTAAAATTTCTTAAGTATTAAGGTCATCTCACTAGATGTAGCACCTTCAGTTCGAAAAAGGATTAAATTGGAAATAGCAAAATTCTGAAATTTTGCAAGTTAAGCTAAGTATGAGTTTTGGGTTAACTTCAAACAACCATAACTCCTAGCTCAAAATGAGTTAGGTGTGCTACCAGATACCATAGGAAAGATCATTGAATTATATTTCCAACGCCACTGAGTTAACTAAGTTTCGAGGTCGGATGAGTGAGATATGGCCCTTTGAAGTTAGGTTGTCCAGTTAAGGAAAGTTAGCCGAAAATAGTAAGGGGTATTTTGGTCTTTTCCTTACCCAATCAGATTTAATTCGTTCATAGTAATATTTTAGGGGTCTAATCCTATTAGGTTCAGTTTTGTAATCCTAATATACGCGTAGGGTTTTAGTTTAGAGTTCAGGAGAGAAAAGAAGAGAAAAGAGGAGAGGATCAAGCGTTCGTCAAGATTCTTGCGTGTTGTTGCGGATTTTCGCCATCGTTTTGATCCCTAATAGGTATGTAAGCTTCCATAGTGTTGCGTTTGTTCACCCACATGCCAAACATGTTATTTTAAGCGCAAATTTCATTCTTGAAGTTGAATGTATTTGTGTTCTTGGTAGGTGTTCTTGAAGTTCATTCTAAATCTTGTGGTATTGGGTTTTGGATGATTTCTTGAGATCAAAGTGAGTGTTTTAAAGGATGTATTGAGTAGATTAGAGTGTACTTATGTTAAGTAATCAATTCTAAGTGATTGGGGAAGAAACCGTTCGATTCTAGGCGAGTTAGGGTGAGAAAATGAGCAAAGAAATTTGTCGGGTTTTCTGGGTTGGGGCCTGGCGTGTCGCGCCAGCCAGAGCGCCCCAAAGTAGGCTCTCAATGTTAGGGGCTGGCGCTCTGCGCCACCCATAACACTAGGGTCACCTGCCCCATCCAGTTTGCAATTGGTTGCTCCGTTTGAGTTCTTTCGAAGGGTACCTTCACTCTTTTTCGATTCTAACTACTCTAAGCTGCTTCTAAACACCTAAAATAATTCCTAACATGATCATAACCTTGAATTCATAATTAAAATTCAAGGTAGAGTTAAGAGTTCAGTTTTGAGAATTCTTTCGAACATTCTAAGAAAGTCCCTTTGAGTCATTCTGTGGAGTCTTCTACAACTTCTAGTAACTTGTTTCGAGACTCAAGTAAGTGAGCATGAGAGTGAGGAGAATGTATTCATGAATCTATTTTGTCATCATGAGATCTTTCATATCATGAACCATAACTCTTGAATTCATAATTCACATTCAAGAGAAAGTTAAAAGTAGAGTTCAAGAAAGCTTTTGAGTTCAATTGTGAATCCTTTGAGATCCATAATCGATTTGAGTAAATTTTGATAAAGTAAGTAAGAGAATGAGAAGAGTTGTATCATGAGTTCCATAATGTTATGTAGACCTACGAGTCAAGTCGTTCATGCCCATAAATTCCGCATGAACTCCAGAAGTTGAGTATCTATGAGAGGAGTAATATCTTCATGTCCTAAGTCCTCAGTATTGAGTTTCTAATCCATTTGAGATTACATTCCTAATCATGGGACTATTACATGTTACCCATGAAGTCCTAATCATTGCACAAGTAGACTTTAAGAGGGAGCATGGTATGTCTTTTATGATATTATGATTATGAGTTAACATCATGTTTTAAAGATTTTTACTTTTTCTTTATATTGCACTTGTTGTAAACTGCTTTATATTGAAATGAGTTCAATTATGTTGAGTTGAGTTGAGCCAAGTAAGTTCTTCAGTTTCTTTCAGATTCTTTCAAGCTTATGTTATGCTTTAGAATTCCCCTTACATGCTCGTACATTCCACATACTTAGCCATTTGGCCTGCATCTTCTTATGATGTAGACACAGGTATTCAGGATCATCAACAGGAGCTTCGTTGATACATCCGGAAGTTCGAGTTAACTATGGTGAGCCTCCTTGTTTCTGGAGGATTTCATTTACTTTTCAGTTCAGTCAGGATGTCATGGGTCATGTCCTGACTTCCATCGTTATCAGTTAGAGGCTTCATAGATAATCAATATAGTTGAGAAGTCTGTATTATTCATTTATTTTATTAAATGTTTTAAAGACTTAAGTTGCCTATTTTATGGTGAGTTGAATATATTATTTTATTCTAAGTTGTTCATTTGAGTTGAAGTTTTGAAAATTTGAGTTTAGTGAATTTTATTCAGTTTTAAGCTTTTGCATGCTTAAGTTAGTCTTCCACTTGTAGTCAGCCAGGATGAGGGTTCGCTTGGAGACCAACAATGGTTCTTGAGTGCCATCCACGTCCAGGATGTAGACTCAGGTCGTGACAAACTTGGTATCAGAGCCCAGAGTTTAAGTGTCCTAGGGTGTCTATGAAGCCGTGTCAGTAGGATCTTGTTTATGGTTGTAAGGGTCCCACTTCTATAAACGAGGGACTATAGACATTTTAGGAAAGTTTCCCTTCTTTCATACTCTTAATCATGCAATAGAGCTATGTCATAGAGATTTTATTCTTACTCGTGTGTTTCTCAGATTCATTCGACTACCCATCATACTAGTGGTGGTTTAATAGAAAAGTCAGATCCTTATGGATGAGTTGTTCTTAGCAAGAGTTTTGAGAAAGTCATGAGACTGAGACTCTAGAGGGACTTGAGAGAAGCCCAAGAGTAAGTTAAGTGTTCAGTTTCAGAGTAATGCCCTCATATTCATATGAATCATGCATTTGAGCTAAAAGCGAGTTGTACTCTTTTCCTTAAGCCTTGTTTCGGTTGAGATCCTTATGAGAAAGTATGATTAGAGCTTGGGTAGAATTTTTTCACCCGAAAAGGTAGCATGAGTTACGAGATCATGAGTATTAGTAGTGAAAGAGCCTATAAATACATTTTTGAATATTTTGATTAGTATCATAGTTTTCATAATATAGATTTTTTTATCAGTTTTGGAGATTGAGAACTGAGAGTATTGAGACTATGTTTTACTTAGCTTTGAAGAAATGATGTTTTCCATTTTTGAGAAATTGGAAGTGGGTCTTTGAGATTCTTCAATTTGGACCTTTATAAAGATGAAATTAATCGTACCCAGTTGATGGAAACACAATTTGGTGATGATTTTTATCTTTTTATGATGTCTAGCTAAAACCCCAATTCTTGGGGTGTGATTATGTGATTATGGATTGATTTAGTTTATGGGTATTGCTAAATGTTGTTTAGAAGTGATTTCAATCAGTAATTGTGGTTAAAATTAAAGGATTGTAGTTGCAAATGCAGTTCTACCTTCGTGTTTTTGGCTTGTTTAAGAGAGAGGTTTTAAAAACACGATTATTGAATTGCTGCTCTGTGGGTATTGGGTTGTCATGGGTTCTGCTCGAGAGAGTGAATCCTAAACCCTTTTCCACACATTCAGCTCGAGAAAGTGAATGGACTATAGGGTTGGCTGCTCTTATTTGCTTGCTTGTTGGTGTTTGAGAGAAACCAACTTGATTCGGGGTATATTGTTCGAGAGAAAGTTTATCCCCACTAAAGTCTAGCTTATTCACTTATTTACAACTAGTTACTAACAGTTGCAATTACCCATTTGTCTATATTAGCCTATAATCTAATCACATACCAAGAACCCATCTCATTTTTGTTATTACTTGTTATTTGATGTTGTTGTAGTTGATTATTTGAAACCAAATCCCCCTGTTATTTGACATTTGTGTCAACCCCTAATTTGAATTATGTTTTTATTCGATAATGTCTATTCCTATGATTAACTAGAACATATTCGTACTTTGCTTTTGAATCTTAAACACATACCACTCCCTGTGGGATTCGACCCCAACTCATTTAGTTGGGTTATTGTACTGAGTAGAGATCGTTGACACTTAGAATTGGATGAATTTCTTTGAAACATTAATCAAAATGGCGCCGCTACCGGGGAGTGGTGTTAGTTAAGATTTTTTAGTTAAGTTGAATTTTGTTCTTGTTAGTTATAGTTGAATCTACTTATTTTTAGTTTTCGTTTGTGTGTTGTTATTTTAAACAGGGAGTATCATTGTGAACGGAAGGAATGGTAGCCAAGTGGGCCACCAAGATGTCATCGGAAACCTCAACGATGTCAATGAGCCTAATGCTAATGATCCCCATCTTATGGGTGGAATTGGTATCATTCGCTTGCCTCCAGCTGAAAGGAATGTTGTGTTCCATATTACAAGTACTATGTTGCAGCTCTTGCAATTGAAAGGGTTGTTTGGTGGTTTGGCTCATGAGGATCCCCATGAGCATATTAGAAACATTGTGGATGTTTGCGGTCCATTCTCCTTCAAAAACATATCCCAAGAGTCGGTCCGGTTGAGGTTGTTCCCGTTTTCTTTGATGGGAGAAGCATGTAAGTAGCTGGCTGAATTGCCACGAGAATAAATCACTTCGTGGGAAGAGCTTGTCACCGCATTTCAAGTGCGATTTTTCCCTCATTCGAAAATGATGACTCTTTGGGATAGCATCCAAAGCTTCAAACGTTTGGAGGGTGAGCCACTTCATGAGACTTGGCTACGATTCAAGAAGTTAGTGTTGCAATGCCCAACTCATGGTTTGCTCGACAATGTTTTACTGCAATATTTTTACCGAAGCCTTGATTCAGTGAACAAGGGTGTAGCTGACCAACTTTCTCTGGGAGGTTTGATGCAAAAACCTTACGTGATTGCGGCCCAACTTTTGGATGGAATGACCACAATTAATCGGGCTTGGTACACCCGCGAAGATCAGTTCTCTCCCTCACTTTCAAATTGACCGAGGAGTAGATGGAGAAAGACCAAGAGAGGGTCCAAAACATGGCCAAGATCATGACACAACTTGACATTTTGTCTATAAATACCATGGGAGCTGGTGCTCTGAGTGTCAATGTCATGATGTTGGGTGTGTGAATCCCGAAGAAGCCAAGTTCGAAGCATTGTATAATGAGAAGGTGAATTTCCTAGCCAACCAAGGAGGTGATTATCGTTCAAACTACCTATGGCAGGGTGGTAACCAAGGTTGGAATAGGGATGAAGGCTGCAAGTATCGTGATAGAGATTGGAGGGATCGAAATACAAATTGGAAGGATGGGGAGAAGGATATGTATGTTCCTCCCCACGAGCGACAAAACCCAAATGATTTCGAGGTCGGTCGGTCGGAGGATATGCTTTCTCGTATCCTCAATAAGGTTGAGGGATCGGACAAGATTTTGAAAGAAATGAAGGAAGATGTGTCAACCCTTAACTAGACGGTTACCTCTCATTCCGTCTCTATCAAATAGTTGGAGACCCAAATGGGTCATATCTCGTCTCATTTGAACCCGAGACAACAATGGGGGTTGCCTAGTGACACTATGGCAAACCCCAAGAATGAGGTTTGAGTGTGGACTTGCGTCGTGCCGCGACGTTAACTAAAGCGTTGCTTGTGAGGCAACCCATGTTTTATTTGTTTTCTTTTTGTGTTTGAAATAATGGTGTGTTAATTGTGCAGGTCAAAGTGTGGAATGTGTTTGAAAAGTGCAGGTTGGCAAGCTAAAAAGTCCAGTGGGTGACTCGCCGAAGAGGTCGGTGAGCCTGACTTGGACCGCCGTTGGACTCAAAACATTTTGATATTGGAGTCTGTAAAACTCGGCGAGTCCAGGAGCAGATTGGCGAATCGCCGACCAGGTCGGCAATCATGACTTAGTCTGCCGTTTGGACCCCTACATTAACTGGAGGTCATGTAATACTCGGCGAGGTAAGTTCCCACACGACGCCGAGAGGGTCGGAGGGCAAAACTATTGTCATCGAGTGGGCGAGAACTGGATGGTTTTTCAAGGCCAAAGGTTTAAACTTTCAAACTCTTTCATTTTCCCTCACTTTTGAACTTCCCAAACTCACACCCGCACAATATTTTCTGTATTTTTGCATTTTTATCACATTTTAGACATCGAGTTTGTTTTCGAAGTTGGATATCATTGCCGTCTAGCTTTACAACTTGATTATTCAGCTTCTAATGTTGGTTTTTCGAACCCCAAATCTTTATTTAGCGATTTTTACTCTTATGCAATGAATTCTTATCTTAGTGATGTGTGCTGGGGTTCTTTGATCATAATTGTATGCTTGTGTGCCTACTTAAATTTTAATAGCGTGCCTATATTGGTCTAAATGTATAAATACCGAATAAGAGTTTGTGATACTGAACAATCAATCAAAACTAAAGCTGAATCTAAAACTATGTCTGAATAAAGCCTTTAACTGACTAGAGATGTTGGGACATGCCCCCAGCTAACTATAGCAAACTTGAAACTGAAATGAAAGACTAAAATACGAAAACATGTCTATTTTTCTCGAAGTATGAGGACTAACCACTGAAGCTGCTTGATGTGAGGCTAAAAATACATATTTTTAATCATTATTTCCTCACATTTATTATTTATATTTGTCCTTTTTGAGCATTAATTTGATGGATTATGCTAAATTGGGTATTTTATTTGTAGGATTAAATTGGTGGAAAATTGGAGAAGTTTGAAGCTAAAACGAATTAAAGATGAAAGGTTGAAGAAGGAAATCAAGCAGACAGCTTAATGGATTAAATTTAATAAAATAATATATTTATATATAAAAGGAAATGGCGGCTGCAAATTGTGGAAATTCAATTTTCGCTTGCTTCTTGCTGCTACCACGTGGCAGCAAGTGAATGGTGCAGAATTAAGTTGAGGCGGCGGTATTACTGTTCACGCGGCGAAAAAGAAAAAAAGGAATCCAATTCCTTTTGGTTTTGGATTCCTAATTTAATTTGTACTCAATTATTTTATTTAGGGTTTCCTACATCTATAAATAGTGCATAGAAATTATTATTTGGAGAAGGAAGCCAAGAATCAAGATACAAGACATAATATAAATTTTCTTCTAGCTTAGGAACTTTGGAAGAGCCGCCGTGGAGGCCGGAGAATTGTGGTTTATTCTTTCTTCTCCTTTATTATTTATTTGTATTCGTGATTAATAAAAGATAGTTTAGCTATTGTTCTTAACTTTTTATGATTAACACAAGCATATTTATTTTAATAAATTTTGATTGTGTTCTTGA
>JAJOOR010002825.1:0-62573 GCA_036250505.1 Solanum acaule | reverse complement strand
AATGTTGACTTAGTGATATTATGTCGAAATAGAAAGGTCCTTATCTATGGTAGTCTTGAGGAACACTTAGGTGTGTATGAAGAGGTTGTATGGGCGGCCACTTCATGACTCACTTAGGTGTGCCTTAGGGTAACATTAGATAGAGGTTCTAAGATGATGAAGTGACTTACTTGATCAATGTGTTTATATGTTTATGTGCTTTATTAATGAAGGTTAAAGAATGCATGGCAAGGGCAGTTTGGGTAACCTTAAGGTGGTGCCTTGGTGTGGGTGATGGTATGGGACATTGCCCATACATTACACAAGGGTATAGCTTGAGAGTTACATGAGGTGGAGGTTCAAGGTAAAGGTAAAGGGGTAGGTATGATTATTGATGAAATGTGAAGTATGTGACTTTATGTTGGTGGTTATGACTTGTATGGTGCCTATTGTATCAATGTTCATGAGATTTTACTAAAATGGCATAAAAGTATGACTTTCAAATAAATGTCCTTTTTAGCATGTTTTTGCATGGTTTCTATACTTAGTACTTAATTGTGCTAACCCCTTTCTTCCCCTTTTGACTAAATTGTAGGGATTTGGAGATGTTGATATTCTATGGTCAATGGATAGGTTTCCTCATAGATTCGAGGACAATATCCAATATGTTCCTTTATGTCTAGTAGTTTTGTTATAGTTTTGAGTGGGCTTAGTCCCAATGTTGTAGTCAAGTATTAGATGGTTTTGAGATATCATGTATAAAGTCTAGAAGTCTTCCGCTTGCTTATTAATGAAAGTATTCTTCGTGTGTGAAGAAAGTTTTTAATTCTTTATGGTTTTTTGTGTCTATGCGATGAATGAATACTGAGAAGCTTGTATTAGACCTCCGAGAGGTCGAGTACGCCGGTTACGACTAGGGGGTGCTCTCGGGTCGTGACACTACCAACAAAAATCAATTTCAATAAAGAGAGTTCAAGCTTTCTTACCATAATCCAAAGCCATAGCCAAAATCACCAATACTTCACCCATAAGGCTTACCACCCTTAATTCATCCATTATCAACAATTAATCACAAATAAACATTAAATAACACAAGAGATATTAATATAAATCACTTTACACATAATTCCATCAACTTTGAATTTATAGAAATAGACCCACTTCATACCAAATTTTAGGGTTTTGTAGAAGACAAGGGTTCATGGAGTATTTCATTCAAAAACCACAAAAAAACATCAATTAATCAATATCCAAACGTTTCAAATCATTTTCATGCAAGAACCCTTGATAGAATTCAAAAACAAGATTTTAGTCACTTTTTGAAAACATTGTAAAATCCTTTGAAATTGACTCTAGGATGAAGATGCGTCCTAGATGAAGAGCCACCATACCTCAATTGATGAAATCTCAATGAAATTTGGTGGAAGGGAGACCTCAATTGAAACCCTAGCTCTCCACCTTCTTCTTCCTTGAACTTGAGAGAACTTTAGAGAGAGAAAGAACTTTGGGGTTTTGATTTGGAAGAATGAATTCTAAAATACAATATACAAGTTTAAATACCTTTAAAATACTTAAAAACACTTAAAACAATAACCCACATATTACCCAAACTACCCCTCACTTAGTGGGACCTTTTTAAACAAGTTAAACTTGAGTTTTATTTTCATAGATTTCGTCGAGAAACAAGTTCGCGACGCGGGGGTGTTCCCACAAATATCTAAAAATTAAATTTCAAGACAGTAGAGTCTGTGGTGTCTCCGCAACGCAGAGCCACTTTTTGGCCATTGGTGGAGAAGGTCCGCGACGTGGAGCCACTCCCTCCTAGAACAACTTCAAGCTGCCTTGGCAGCTTTCTTGGCCAAGGGTTGGGGTCCTCCTCGGGGACCCTTAGGGTGGTCCCGGGAAGTCGTACCCAAATGTTTTGACCCTGAAATCATTTAATAAGACACTAGGGTCACCTCTATTGATTTTAGACTCCAAACAACACATAAAAACATGAACAACATACTAGAACACACCAACACGTAAAAGACTAGTTTCCGAACGTCTTGGTCGTCCCTTGACGTTTGACTTCCAAACTCTTTAATACTGACTAAAAAGGCTATTATTCATTATTTTAACAAGTTATTAATGCAAAAAACCCATGTGAGGCTCTACTTTATCCTACTTCATTTTGAGGGGCGTTACAAACTTATAATGACAACCAAGAATTAATTCAAAAACCTTAAATAATCAACATTTAATCTGTAGCTACTGACCCAGAACAAGGTATTTTGCTACTAATATCTATGAAAAGAAAAAGAAGAAAAAGAAGCCTAAAATGTATTGACAACTTTATACTTTGATGCCCTCTAATTGATATTCCCCTCTTCCTCATCTTCGAAATAATTATTTCTATAGACTATTTATAGATACAAAAACCCTAAATAAAATAACTCAATCCAAAACAAATTAGGAATCCAAAACCTAATAGAACCAAATTTCTTTTTTTTTTCCTGTGAAGCCGTGCGCCTCAAACTGCCTAGCCGCCTCAAATTTAGTTGAGGGGCCTTCAATATCAGCCACTTCGCATGCAGGTACGTCTTCTTTCCTTATTTCAATATATATTATATTAATATTATATTAGCTTCTTTTTATTAAGCTGCCTACTTGATTTCCTTCTTCAATCTTTCATATTTAATTCATTTTAGCTTCAAATTTCTTCAACTTTATCCCAATTTAATCCTACAAATAAAATACATTATTTAGCACAATCCATAAAATCCATACTAAAAAAGGACATATATAAATAATAACTGTGAGGCAAATAATGATTAAAAATATATAATTTTGACCTCACATCAGTGTTGATGAGTCGGGTATTTCGACTCATTTAGGTCTTAATATTCATAGTTTTAGTGTCCTCCATGCCAAATTTATTCTCTAAACTGATGTTAAAACGCTAATTTCCAGCAATAAAGGCAAAAGAGCAAGGCAAGGACATTACCGATAAAAAAGGAGCGGAGAAGCTGAAAAGTTGAAGAAAAGCAGGGTTGATGATCATCAAGACCACTCAACGAACCACCTAGTAGCTCTTTAGCTCGCTAAAATTTCCAGATTGCCAGCACAGAGAAAAAGCTAACTCGGCGATGAAATGTATAACTCGGTGAACCGCCGAATGGATCGGCGATGGAGATCCTGATTGCCTAAAGTTACATAAGGTGAATGGTGAAGTGTCATTTCAAGAAGGTGATGGAAGAGGACATTTGGCGCATCGCCGACTGGGTCGGCGATGCTCGACTGGGTCGGCGATGCTCGACTTATACTACCGATCTTCCCTAAAGCTGAAAATATGGAAGATTATAAATGCGATTTTTAAAAGATGAAAAGGGAGTTTTTTAGTACCAAAAAGTTTCCACACATTCTACCTCTGGGTTGTTGATCTAGAACACTCAAACATTAATTTCATTTTTTTTCAAGTAGTAATATAGAGTTGGGTTTTGATTTGGAACTAAATTTGAGCATTGTGAAGACTTGCAAATTGTTATCCAAACTGATGGATAACATATTTGGTAATATTTTCTTGTATTTTATAATGTGTGGATAGAACCCCCATTCTTTGGAGGTGTGATTATGTGATTACATGCTCTAATTAGCTTATGGGTGTTAGTATTTACTGATTTAAATATTAATTTGAACTGGGTTTAATTAATAGTTGACTTTTCATTTATGAAATGTAGTTGCAAATATAGAGCATTCGAAGCTTGCTTGAGAAAAAGGTTTCTGGATTAAATCTATCAATAGCAGATTGTAGTGAGTGGGTTATTATAGATTCATCTTGAGAAAGTGAATCTAAATTTGATCCTACCAATCTAGCTCGAGGGAGTAGATTAATACAGGTTTTGGGTTGTTCATAGTGTTATGCTTGTCAAGGTTCGAGAGAACTCACTTTATTCGTGCTGGTTGATAGAGAGATGACTATTACATCTAAAGCCTAGCCTACCCACTAAGATTCAATGTCTTTTAGTAGATAATAATCACCCGTATAGCGAAATTGACATTTAATAGATCACATCTTCAAGGATCTCTCTCTACTTGATTACCCCATGTTTTCATAGTTGTTGATTGCTCACTTTAATCCCCCATTTGATACAAGTTTTCAACCCCTGAAATTTATTTTAAATTGATTCGATAATGTTTATTTCTACAAATGACTAGAACACACCTTTTACTTCGTAGTTGAATTCTGTCATGACCCAAGGGTACCCCCTAGATGTAATATGACGTACAAGACCCTGAGAGGCCTCATACAAGCCACTTACCTTACATAGTCAAGATAATAGAAATCGACGAGATTTAAAACATTTTCAACACAATCAAAGTTTTCATTACAAAAGCGGAAGTCTAATACACTTGTCTAAAAAACCATCTAATATGATAGAATCTCGGGACACAACCCATACAACAATGTTCAAAACCAAATTGAAAAGAATATAAGAGAAATAGTGGTCAAATCCTTGGATTCTCTGAGGACTCACCAATCTTCAACCTTGACTTTACTATAGATCCTAGCCACGAGGATGATAATCGGGAATGCCGGACCCTACATTTAGATAAGAAATGTAGGTAAGAGTATGAGCTAGTAAAAGAATGTACTAAATATGAGAACTTGCATAAACATAAGCATTAGACAACATAAGTGATAAATCATAATCAATGCACAAAATAGATCATCATAACATAGGAGGAGTACTTCATAAAGTAACCTCAATTCATCTTTAGTCAAGACTTGGGTAACCGCCTCTAGTCTTACTCATTATGGAAGGCAACTCAAGCAACAATCCAAGCTAATCATTCATCTTAACATTTTACATTTTATAGCTTAGTTTTAATGACATGGAGAATCACCACTTGCCTAACTATAAATGATCATGGGTAGTCACCTCTTATCCTTTTTACTTTGGGATCATGGGTAGTCGCCTCTTGCCCAATTCATATTTAGGATCATGGGTACTCGCCCCTTGTCCAACTTACATAATAGGAACGTGGGTAGTTGCCTCTTATTCTATTCTAAGGAATATGGGTAGTCGCCTCATATTCTATTCTAAGGAATATGGGTACTCGCCTCATATTCAATTATAATTTAGAGGTCATGGGTAATCCCTTCTAGCCTCATCACTTTCATAATCTTTTAACTTAGATTCATTTTTGGTGATAAAATCTTGCAACCTAGAATCATTCAATGTGAGAATGCCTTTCACATTCATACATAGAAAACATGTGGGAAAATCCCTTCCACAACAATCACATCTAAAATCAACAATTATCACATAAGCTTCACTGTCAAAGCAATTCTAATCATAAATCATCATATATGCTTCAATCTCAAAGCAATTTATATTGTATCTTATTAATACTATAGGAACACACATAAATCCATAAATTCTCCTTTCATAGCATAAGATCCATTTACATCAATTTCTACTTAGAAACATGGGTTAGAGCTGGGTACATGGAAATTCATCATAAAAGCATAGATTCCTCTCACTTGAATCAACATTCACAAAGACCAACAACTTTGAAGAAAACCCTAATTCAAATTGGGGAATTCAACTTTTCAATTAGGAGAACTTAGGGGCTCTATGGATGCAAGGATTCCATGGATGAAAAACTATCATACCTTGCTATCAAATCCCATAAATGATTGGAGAATGCAGACTTGACCTTGAGTCCTAGCTTTATCCCTCCTTCATCTTCAAGTTCTAAAGAGAGAAATCTTTTGGAGACGAAGAACCCAATTTCTTTTGGTGAATTTAAGAGAATGACTTTAATGGGTAAGTTTTGTGGTTAAATCACTTATATAGGGGTCCTAGTCATGGGTAAAACGACATATCTTAGTTTTTAAGAAATCTGGAAAAGACCCAAATGTCCTTGAACTTACAGCTAACTAAGCCTCTTCACCTAAGCTTCACGAGCCGTCAAGGACCACATGGTCTGTGGTGGCAGCCATGGTCCTTGAACATTAGCTTGGCTTTCCACTTCTTAAAATCCACTACCTTCACGACCCACTCCACGAGTTGTCAAGGGTCTCACGAGCCGTCAAGTGGTTTGTGTGGAGGGTCACCCTTTTGGGTAGTTACTGCCTCCCTTCCACGACCATCACCATGACTCGTGGTCCCCACCACGAGCTGTCTTGGTGTTCGTGGGAGGTGAGCTTCCCTTGGCCACTCATTGTGAAGGTCAACAAGCGCCACCACAAGCCGTGGTGCCCTTCACAGCCCGTGAGGAGATCCATGAAGGGTGCCTTAGCTCCGTGGAGGGCTAGTGACCTCCTACTTAACTCTTTTCTTATCCCACTAGATTCTGAGGTGTTACATTATCTCTCCCTTGGGAACTTTCATCCTCGAATGGGATTCAAATCATCTTATGAAAGATAAGACTCAGCACTAGCAGTCTATCATGCATGCAATCACATAAATGCACATATCCGAGGAGGAAACATCAACTCCAAGCTAAAGCATACTCATATCATTCTATCATGAGATTCATATGCAACACATACTCAAAAGCATATATCCAAGGAGGAAACATCTACTGAAAGTTAAAGCATGTTCAAAACATCCTATCATATAGTCTATATGCAATTTATACATCAAATGCATATAGACTTGTAGAGATGACTCATTTTCTCAAAATTTAGGATTTTCATGAACATGCATATTAAGGAATTCATGGGAATATCTAAAACACACATGACACCAAAATAGTAAACCATGAGGAACTTCTTTGTAAACTAGGAGTAGAAGGAAAAATATAAGGATATCGGAACATCATATCAGACTCGGCTTCCCAAGTAGCACCCTCCACTAAATGATTCCTCCAAAACACTTTTATGGAAGCAACTTGTTTGTTCCTCAATCTCTTGGCTTGCCGGTCTCAAATCTCAACCGAAACTTCTTCATAAGAAAAATTCTCCTTAACTCCCAAACCTTCTAAGGGAACTATGGATGTCAGATCTCCAACACATTTTTTTTTAACATAGAGGCATGGTAAACCGGATGCACCGATGCCAACTCATTAGGCAATTCAAGTTCATAAGCAACCTTACCAACACGTCTCAAAATCTGGTATGAGCCTACAAAATTGGGACTAAGCTTTTTTTTTTTACCAAATCTCATTACGCCCTTCATGGGTGAAATTTTCAAGTAAACCCAATCATTAACATCAAACTCAAGATCTCTTCTTGTAACATCGACATATGACTTTTGTCGACTTTGGGATGTTTTCAACCTTTCTCTAATAAGTCAAACTTTCTCTATGGCCTTATATACCAATTCACATCCTATTAGGGCCACTTCACCCACCTCGAACTAACCTATAGGAGATATACATATCCTACCATATAATGCCTCGAATGGAGCCATACCAATACTTGAGTGATAGCTATTATTATATGCAAATTCAATCGAAGGCAAATGATCATCCCAATTTGCCTTAATGTCAATCAAACAAGCTCTCAACATATCTTCCCATGTTTCGATAGTTCACTATGCTTGCCCATCTGTTTGGGGATGAGAGGTCGTGCTAAGCTTAACACGAGTACAAAGGTCCTTTTGGAAAGATTTCCAAAACTACGAAGTGAATTGGGTACCTTGATCGGAGATAATGGACAAGGGCACTCTATGCAACCTTACCATATTACTCAAATACGACTTGGGCTTTGTGTTATATTGTGATGCCTCTAGATTTGGGTTAGGATGTGTGCCTATACAAAATGGGAAAGTCATTGCCTACGCTTCAAGGCAACATAAGATCCATGCGAAGAATTATCCTACCCATGACCTTGAATCAGCGGTGATTATTTTTGCCTTAAAGATTAGGAGGCATTATTTGTATGGGGTTACTGTTGATGTTTTCTCCGATCATAAGAGTTTGCAATATGTGTTCAACCAAAAGGACTTGAATCTCCGCCAAAGAAGGTGGCTTGAATTATTGAAGGATTATGACATGATTGTTCTCTATCACCCCGATAAAGCGAATGTGGTGGCAGATGCTCTTAGTCGATCATCGATGGGTATTGTTGCTCATGTTGAGGATGTAAAGAAAGAGTTAGTTCGAGATCTTCATAGTTTGGCCCGATTAGGAGTTCAGCTAGAAGACTCCACCAAGGGTGGTGTTTTGGTTCATAATGGTTCTGAATTGGCTATTGTGGCGAATGTGAAAGCTAAGCAAGGTCTTGATCAAATTTTGGCTGAGTTGAAAGAGGCAGTGCTCAAAAAGTCTGTTTAGGCTTTTTCCTAAGGTGGAGCTGGTGTGCTTAAATATCAAGGTTGTTTATATGTTCCGAATGTTGATAACTTGAGGGAACAGATCTTTACAAAAGCCCATAGTTCTTGGTATTTTATTCACCCAATGTAACACCCTTTAGAATTACAGGTGTCACCCACGAGAGGCCAACCACGCCCCGTGGTTGAAGCCACACCCCGTAGGTAGAGGATGACCACCCTAGAAATCTGCCTAAGGCAGTAACCACGACCAGGACCCACGCCCCGTGGATGGGTCCACGACTCGTGGTTGGGCTCCGTAGGTCCATGGCTCAAGTTTCATATTCTCTGAACCCAAACCACGCCCAACCAGGACGAACTGTAAGTCTATCCATGGTCCGTCGGTGGAGTCTCGTGGGTGGGCAGTAATGACTATTAAGTGGAGGACCCAAGGGTCCTTTCCAAATTTTATTAGACTTCAGTGGTGTCATTTTACTCTAGTCTAAACCACATATATTAGTTGTCATGCTTCGAGCTACCCCCGAGATGCGGAAATGGGACCTAGATTCATAAGTGACCCCCAAGCTAACCTTGCTGGCATGACATAAGCATACTAAGAATAGTAATAACTGATGCGGAAGCTTAAATATCATGAAAAGGAAATGATGGGGAATACCTATTCTAAAACTGAATATATCAAATCTAAGAGTTTAATACAAGAGAAATATCAAACTCAAATACTAAGCCGAATCTAATTATGTCTGAAAATTGCCTCTAACTGACTAGAAGTACTCGGACATGCCCCAGCTAAATCTAGCAAAACAGAAACTAAAAGACTGAAATACTGAAGTAAATAACATAACTATTGTCCTTGGAGAATGAGGACTCACTACTGATGATGCTGAGCTAGAGATCGGCAACCAATCTATGCGCGATCTGTCTGTTGAGGACCTGAACCTACATCACGAGAAGATGTAGCACAAAGTATGCGTCAGTACTTGAAAGGTACTGAGCATGCATGATAAAGTAAAGTTGAAATAAACATATAACTAAACAAGCAATAATGCAACAGTATAATCTAAACATGATATAGATACTGAATTCTGAGATAACTGAATGTAATGACCAAATTTATCACACGCAAAGACTGAATACTGACTGTACTGAAATAAGGTAAGTGCAATGGAGTATGACTGAACTGTGGGAGCTACTAATAACCCACATAAAACCACATGAGCTAAATGTGGAGTCCGATGTACACGCCCCATCAAGAGGACCCAGTACACTCGGCCAAAGGTATAGAGACATGCTAGCGTGATAACTAAAATGATGCCCACAAAGGAGACTTACAACCTATGTGGCTCGTAGTTCTGGGACTATATAGGTCACTAACCCTAGTCCTACTCGGTATTTTGTTACTCCCAATAGATTAAATGATTAACACATCAAGACTGAATTTCTGTAATATACTAGATGGCTCAAAACTGACATGCAAACTGAGAATGCAATAAATATGACTAATAGTGTGACATTCGTAAAGGGAAGCATGGGTATATCTATAATAACTGAATAATCTGACCTAGCATGCATAATTCATGAACTAACGAATATATACAACTAAGGTTCTGAATATCATATGAGAAACTGAGTAATAACATGATAATATGATTTGGAACATTAAATTAACTAGTTCATGATAATCTGCTGAACTCTAGACACCCTAGGTCTAGTTAATATAGGGAATCAAGAATATGACTGAATTCTACAGACCTAATGGGTGGAAGGAACCCACGGAGAAATCTTTTGATTTCGGGGTTGGAACTGATGGAACCTTGTTGCATTCTTGAACTATGGTTCTTGACTTATTTTCTCCTTTCTCGCTCTAATTTGCTAAGTTTTGATGAAAGATCTGACTTAGGTAAGTTCTAATTATGTTTCTATGCTAAAACTAACCAAAACCACCTAGTTTAGGGTTAAAATGATATAGTTTAGGGGTCCAACGAACTAGGAAAAGACCAAAATACCCTGGACTTAAATTGTAGACGGGGCTGACCACGGCCACTTCCACGGACCGTGAAAGGGACCACATACCGTGGGACCGGTCGTGGTCTGTGGTCCAGTGACTACTGATCTTAGGGTCTATCTCACTAGCCTTACCACAGCCCTTGTGACGGACCACAGACCGTGAAGGTCCTCGTGGTCCTCACTTGGGCTGAGGTCTGGTGGCTCAGGATTTGGGGTCCACTTACTAGGCTTCTACGGACCCTCCTACGAATCGTGTGGAGGACCACGGGGACCTCACTTAGGTGTGGGGGTCTAAGGGCTAGGTTTGGCTCAAGTCTGAGAGTCTACTGGTTAAGCTTCACAGACACCCCCACGGCCCGTCATCAAGACCACGGCCCGTGAAGGGTCCCTTGGTCTGACTCATGGGCCTGGTGGAGTCCAACTCCCCACCACGGGCAGGTCAACGGACTGTGGTTCCTGTCACGGTTCGTGAACCCTGCCGTGGTTCACTGCTTCAGGTAAATTTTTGCAATTTTTTTCTAGGTCTAGTTTTTGAGGTGTTACAATATCTCCCCCTTGGGAGCATTCGTCCTCAAATAAAGAATAATCTAGATGAAATGGAGGGAAAAGAGCTGCACCCTACCACTAAGTTTCTAGAAACTAATTTCTGACTGAACTAAGTTTCAAGAACATGCAAATACACTGAAAATGCTAGTACAAACTGAAGGAAAATGATACTAAGACTGAAACTGCACATGAATGACTGAAAAACTGAAGAGGAACTATTACCTCAAGCTGGAATGGAACTGGAAGGAAAAAGGTGAGGGTACTTGGCCTTCATGGCTGCTTCTGCTTCCTAAGTAGCTCCCTCTACAGACTGACTCCTCCACAAAACCTTGACTGAAGCGACTTCCTTATTTCTCAACCTTCAAACATGACGATCAAGGATTTCAACTGGTACCTCTTCATAAGTGAGACTGTCCTTCACATCCACACTCTCTAAGGCCTTAACATATCATAAAGGATTAAAAAGTACCTTCCTTCTGTCTATTAGATCAAAACTACCCTCAACACAATAGTCTCCAAAACAAGAAATACCAAATCCATTCATATAAAAGAATTCTGAACATCTGAATTTTATGGTGATTAATTAAATAAACCAAGCATAAGGCGAGCACAAAAACTATGAACTCAAGACGACTAAGAACGAGGAGCTAAACAGAACTCAAGAAGACTAAGAAGCCTAGGTTCACTTTCTGCTGAACCTAGACTACCCACATTTAATAGATTGGATGTATGCTTTTTATTACCTTTTTAAACAGAACTCAAGAAGACTAACAAGCCTAGGTTCCAGTCAGCTTTTGATTCTCTTCAAGACTAGAAGTTTTTGTTCTTCTTTGATGGTATATGAGCAGATTCCTAAGTCTTGACAGCGAACATGTTCACTCTCTTGCACATGTTCACATATCTGATGTACGATTTGACTGACAGTGAACAAAACAAACAGTGCTTATATGAACTTGACCAATATGCAACAGTGGATTTTATAAACAACTACAACTATATGAACTTGACCAGTATGACGTTCAACCTGTCTCGAGAAAGAAGGCAATCAACACTGAAAAGCCTCAGAAAATCACGCAGCAACACGTAAACTAACATATCCAGATGATCATGACCAAGATGGAATTAACATGGATGAGAAAACAAAAATTCAACAGCAATGTCTCTATGAAACTGATCATGAGTGTCTGTTCAGGCAACTGAGATGGAGGTTACTGTTCAGGCAACACATGTCCAGTACATCCATTGTACAGTGGTTGATAGAATAACAAACTTTAAGTGTGATATAACTGTAGTATATGGAAGTAATAATATGCAATAGAGAAGGGACCTATGGGATGGTTTGATGAGGTTGGGTGCTAACCTAACTACCCCTTGGTGCATTTGTGGAAACTTCAACTCTCTGTTATCATTTGAGGATAGAAAATGAGGCCAACCAGTAAACGAAAGTGAGAGTAGAGATTTCCAGCAAGTAATTGATACTCTAATCCAAACTGATATGAAAGTGACCAGAAGAGTATTTACTTGGACTAATAGGCATATTTGGAGTAAATTGGCAGGGCATTATGTAACGAGGAATGTATTTCATATGGTCACATTACAGCTCAATTCGAGGAAAACCACTTCTCAAATAACTCCCCAATCCATATGGAAATCACCACAGCTATAACCTTGAGATGAAAGTCTTTCAGGTTCATCAACATTTTAACTGAGGATAATAAATTCATGGAGATCGTAGAACATAGCTGGCAGCAAACAGTGTGGGGGGACAAACATGATTAGACTTTGGACTATATTGAAATTATGCAAAGATCCACTAAAGCTACTACAACATCAAGGAATGGGTAGCTTGGACAACAGAATTGCAGCAGCAAGGGAAAGGCTACATGAGATTCAAGCTCATCTTAATTATGCCTCAAACCAAGAATTTATCGAAAGGGAGAGAATAGCAGTAGTAGAAATGACAAAGTGGATGAATATTCAGTTAGAAATTCGCATGTGTCTGTCTATTGTGGTACATATAATGATGTTTTACTAATATAAAGCATGAAGTTGCACTATCTTGTTCGTAATTTAACATAGTAGAGTGTAACCGAAGAAATACACATAGAGAACAATCCTCTCCCTCACACACACTATTACAAAAGGGTGAGAAAGTAGATAAATTTCAATAAATGTTGAAACTTGAAGAAATGTTCAAAGCCTACCTACCACAGAGTCGATGAAGCTGGATGAGATGTCGAGGACAGTTCTTGCTAAAGCAAAATTGACAAAGTGTTGAAGTGCTGAAACAACATAGAACTTCATTTAAGCAAAGAACTAATGTCGATAAATATATCCTTAGCAATTAAGGAAATTAAATGAACTAATTGAGATTGAGAAATTCTATTAAGAAGCAGGTTCACAAATTGAGCTCATTCCGTTTCAACTACGCCACAATCCCAACCTAAAAATTAAAGTTCTGCATTTTCATTGATATCCAATAACATAATCTATAATTAGAGAAAAATAGTAGTACAAAGACAACACCTTTAACACTTCAACATTACCTAAAATGGGTCATTCACCTTAGGGATATTGAACCTCGGAAAAGCAGAACTTTCATAGAAATTGAGACACCCAAGTAGAAGATTCAGGTGTTGATGAGAATTCAAGAGTCAATGTTGTGGATTCTCACTTCTTAGCAATATCATTAACCCTACAACTGATCTAGAAACTAAAATAATCAAATGAAATCAGGACACGTGTGTACTAATTATTGTTGAGTTGTTGGAAGTTAACTTGCACTTTTCTATGATACTGACTGTTAAATTTTCTACTTCACTGAACAATAGTTCTTTGTTGTCCTTTTCTACTATACTGTTTCTTCTGTAATCTTTGAGTGTAGTGGGTTTAAGGGAAACTAACAAATACAAAAGAGAAAAATGGGGCAAAGAATTAACTGATGTGGGTAGTACAAAAATGAGCTAGACTCCTAAAAATCAACAAAAAATCATCTCAACAACACAAGAATATCAGCCAGATTCCATAAATTTAGACTTTTAAGGAATAAATTTTTACTCTTCTTTTTCTTCTGTAATCTTTGAGTGCAATGGGTTTAAGGAAACTAACAAATCTAAAAGAGAAAAATGGGGCAAAGAATTAAATGATGTGGATAGTACAAAACAAGCTAGACTCCAAAATAAAAAAACCATCTCAACAAAACAAGAATATCAGAAAAATAAACCCAGATGCCATAAATTTAGACTTTTAAAGATTAAATTTTTACCTGATAAACTCTATTCCAACAAATCCTTTCAATGTTATGAAGCTTTAAGACACCATCTTCTGAAGTGAAGCAATTTGTTCTATCCTGTTCACCAACGAGACTAGAACAACGAAAAAAATCAGATTTGGAGCAATTTTTGTTGTTCAAGCTGACAAGAACAGCTAGACGAGCGATTCACGATGAGCAATTTTTCAGATTGGAGCAAAATCGTAGTCCGATTGTAAGGAACAAAATTTTCAAATGATTCTTCACTTTGATTTGTGAAAAATCTTTACTTTATGTGTTGATGAATAAATACCTTTTAATTTGTGAGCCCTTGAAAAGTTTTAGATTTGGAGCAAAGACCTAAAACTTGGGGAAAATTTTATATTTGGAGCAAATTTTGTTCTTCAAGAAATTATTCTGATATGGGGAAAAGACCTAGAGTTGAAATGTTTTATGGTTTATGACATTTTTTTTTGCCAAATAAAAATTGGAGCGGGACTTGAAAATGTTGGAGGGAATATTATATTTTAGTGAAAACATTAAGGTTACACTTGTAATGTGTTGTTTGTTTAATTATAAAAATAGCACACTTTAAAAGTGTGGCCATATATATAAATAGTTGTTGCCAATTATATCATGATGTAACAACACTTATAAAGTGTTTCCTATACCATTAAAGAGTACGTTTTATAAATGTTGCCAATATTATCAAAGCCAAAAGTTAGAAACATTGGCTACACTTTAAAAGCGTGCCCAAAAACATTTTACGCAACACTTTACAAGCGTTGTCCAGATTTAGTGTGGCCATAGGCATAAAATGTTGTAGTGAGGGTACAATAGATGCTGGATCGCCCTCCCACTTCTTAAACAACGAAATGTGGAAAACCGGATGCACTGTTGCTAGTTCTGTTGGCAACTCTAACTCATAAGCCACTTTACCAATCCTTTTCAAGATCATGTAAAGGCCTACATAACAAGGACTGGGCTTCTATTCTCCTTATATCTGCATAAGACTTCTGGCGACTCTGGGCTGTCTTAAGTCTATCTCTAATGAGTTTCACTTTCTCCATAGAATCAAGAACTGAATCTGTCCCTATCAAGGTTGCTTCACCTACTTTAAACCAACAAACTGGAGATCTATATCTACGCCCATACAATGCCTCATAAGGGGCCATCTAAATCTTGGAATGGTAGCTATTATTGTAGGTGAACTCAATAAGAGGAAGGTGATCATCCCAACTACCCTTGAATTCGATCACATAAGCTCTCAACATGTCCTCTAAGGTCTGAATGGTATGCTCTGCCTAACCATCCATCTGTGGATGAAATGTTGTGCTAAGCTTAACCTGAGTACCAAGACCTTTCTGAAATGACTACCAGAAATAAAAGGTAAACTGAGGACCTCTATCTGAGATGTTAGACAAAGGAACCCCATGCAACCTAAATATCTCATTAATGTAAATCTTGGCGTAGTCCTCCACCGAATCTGTAGTCTTAACCGCCAAAAAGTGTGAAGACTTAGTAACTCTATCAACTATCACCCAAATGGAGTCATGTTGTCTGTGAGTACGAGGTAAACCTGTGCTGAAGTCCATGTTGATCACTTCCCATTTCCATGTAGGAATGTCGATCTCTTGAGTCATACCTCCTGGTTTCTAGTGTTCTACCTTGACTTGCTAGCAATTGGGGCACTTAGCCACAAAATCTGCTATATCTCTTTTCATGCCATTCCACCAATAGACTTCCCACAAATCACGATACATCTTAGTGGCGCCTGGATGAATAGAATATCTAGAGTTATGGGCTTCTGCAAGAATCTGCTATCTCAACTCTCCCACCTTAGGAACACATTATCGACATTGATAGAGAATCACACCACCTTGGGAGAAAACCTCAACCCTCTGCTGGTGGATTGCACCTTTTATTTCAAGAAATATCGGATCATTGTCTTACTTTTTCTTCACCTCCACTACCAAAGAAGATTCTGACGCATTTTGAACTGTTACACCATTATCTGATATGTTCATAAGACGAACTTCTAAGCGAGCAAGTCTGTGAACATCCTTTGCTAGTTCCTTTCTTTCTTCCTCAAAATGCACTACACTACCCATAGATAGTCTGCTAAGAGCATCTGCTACCACACTGGCCTTACCAGGATGGTAATGCATACTCATATTATAGTCCTTGAGGAACTCTAGCGACCTTCTCTGGTGAAGATTCAACTCTTTCTGGGTGAACACATACTGAAGGCTTTTATGGTATGTGAACACCATATAGGTAATGTCTCCAAATCTTAAGAGAAAACACCACAGCTGCTAGCTCAAGGTCATGAGTTGGATAGTTCTTCTCATGCACCTTAAGTTGTCTAGTAGCATAAGCTATAACCTTACCTCGCTGCATCAACACACAACCTAGGCGACTTTTGATGCATCACAATAGATAACATAACCGTCTGAACCCTATGGTATAGTCAGAACATGAGTTGTAGTCAACCTAGTTTTCAATTCTGCAAAGCTTTTCTCACAATCATCTGACCACTGAAACTTGACTTTCTTCTGAGTCAACTTAGTTAATGGAGAGGCTGTGGATGAAAATCCTTCCATGAACCTTCTGTAATAACCTACTAGACCCAAGAAACTTCTGATATTTATAGGAGAGGTAGGTCTGGGCCATTATTTCACTGCTGCTATCTGCTGGGAATCCACTCAGATCCCTTCACTATATACAATGTTACAAGGAAAGCAATGGATTGCAACTAAAACTCACATTTGCTAAACTTTGCAAATAACTGGCGATCTTTGAGAGTTTGCAGAACAATCCTCAAATGATTCACATGTTCTTCCTCTTTCCTAGAGTAAATGAGGATATCATAAATAAGAACGATAACGAACAAGTTCAAGTACTGCTTGAACATTATTCATCAAATCTATGAAAGCTCCAGAAGCATTTGTTAGTCCAAATGATATAACTACAAATTCATAATGACCATACCGAGTTTTAAAGGCTATCTTTGGAATGTCACTATCTATGACTTTGAGTTGATGATAACCCGATCTAACGTCTATCTTTGAGAAATGACTAGCACCCTGAAGTTGGTCAAACAAGTCATCAATCCTGGGGATGGGATACTTATTCTTGATTGTGACCTTCTTCAACTGCCTATAGTGAATGCACATTCTGAGAGAATCATCTTTCTTCTTCACGAACAACACTGGTGCACCCCATGGGGAAATACTAGGTCTGATGAAGTTCTTATCTAGAAGGTCTTTCAATTGCTCTTTCAATTCCTTAAGCTCAGCTGGAGCCATTCTGTAAGGAGGAATAGAGATAGGTTGGGTATCTGGAAGGATATCAATTCCAAAGCCGATTTCCCTTTCGGGAGGAACTCCGGGAAGATCTTCTGGGAACTCATTAACTACGGGAACTGACTCAAGAGTTGGGGCTTCAGAGCTTGAATCCTTAACCCAAACTAGGTGACAGAGATAACCCTTAGAAATCATCTTTCTGGCCTTAAGGTAAGAAATGATTCAACCTATAGGCGCTAAGCTACTACCCTTCCATTCTAGGATTGGCTCGTCTGAAAACTGAAAACGAACAATCCTAGTTCTACAATCGACTGAGGTATAACAGGGTAACCAATCAATGCCTAGAATGACATCGAAGCCTACCATTTCTAACTCTACAAGATCTGATGAGTTGACTTTCTGGGAGACTGTGACAGGGCAATTTCTGTATACCCGTCTAGCTAAAACTAGGTCACTGACTGGAGTAGAGATTAAGAAAGGTTCTAAAAAAGTTTCTGGACTAACATCGAATTTAACTCCTATATAAGGAGTGACAAAGGAAAGAGTAGCCCCTGGATCTAAAAAAGCATGAATATCTAAGTCAAAGACTCGCAATGTACTAGTGACTACATCTGGAGAGTCTTCCTAATCCTGGCGAGCCCGAAGAGCAAACAACCTATTTTGGCCTGCTGAGCCACCTGTACCACATGAGTTACCCTGCTGAGTCGGGTAACCTGCTGGTGCTGCTGAAGTTGTAGACTAAGCTCTACTATTACCTTTTTGACCCTGTCTAGAAGGACAATCTTTCAACCTGTGACAAGACTAACCACACCCAAATCATCCTTTTTTTCTTGCAAGGTACTCTCCCGTATGATTCTTACCACACTTAGGACAAGTTGGGTAGGTTTTGGTACCTGAAACACTTCCCTGAGACTTAGTGCCCGATGCCCTGCCCTTCTGATCATTGCGGAACTTGGAGGATGGAACACTAGCTGATGAAGGTACTGGAGTAGAAGACTTCTGCTGAAATTGTGACCGATTACCACCACCCGATTTCTTTTGAGAATAGTCATAGTTTCCAGTCCTAGCCTTCTTGTTCTCCTTGGCATGTTCCCTAAACTTATCTCCTTCAACCTGCTAAGCATAAGTCATAAGCCTAGAGATGCTCATATTTTCTAGCAACATAGCATTTCTACACTCTATCTTTACCAAGTCTGACACTCCATATAGAAACTTATTCATTTGGGCCCTGGAATCAGCAACTATGTGAGGAGCATACCTAGATAGTTGGGTAAACTTGAGCCCATACTCTTAGACTGGCATGCTACCTCGCCTTAAGTTCATAAATTCCTAAGCTTTTGCCTCTCTTAATTATCTTGGGAAGAACTTGTCTAGAAAGGTCTCACTAAAGCAATCCCAAGTGATAGGAGCGGTGTCTGTACCCCTATTCTCTTTCCACTGAGTATACCAGATATGAGCCACGTCCTTGAGTTGGTAAAATGCTAACTCAACCTGATCATTCTCAATTACCTGCATCACTTCAAAGATCTTCTTGACCTCATCAATGAAGTTTTGTGGATCCTCACCAATCTGTGATCCTAAGAACTCTGGAGGATTCATCCTAATGAAATCTCGCAATCTGGCTGTAGCTGATCCAACATTAGCACCTGGCGAAACTGGAACCCACAGATTGTTCTGGTTGGTCACACTTTGAGCCAACATCTGAATGGCTTTTTGAAACTCTACATTCGAAACTTCTTGATCTGGGACTAGAGGAGTTGCGTTTGCATTCCTAGTGTTAGCTCTACGAGGAGGCATGATCACTGAAACATAGAACATCGAGTTAGAATTGAATTAGATCGTACCTTACGCACGATAAAAGTAACAAGAAAATGAAGATTTTTCCTAAATGACTTTGTAGCCTCCCTCTAATTAGAAGTGGTGCGCACTACACACCCATGAAAAGGACTCTACCTAGTGCCGCCTTTCAGACATCCTAGGATACTTAAACTTAGTGCTCTGATACCAAATTTATCACGCCCCGAGCTAACTCCGAGACACGAACACGGGACCTAGGATCACAAGTGACCCCAAGCTAACCATGCTGGCATGACATGAGCATACTAGGAATGGTAATAACTGATGCGGAAGCTTAAATATCACAAAAATTAAATGATGGGGAATACCTATTCTAAACCTGAATCTATCAAATCTGAGAGTTTTAATAGAAGAGAAATATCAAACTCAAATACTAAGTTGAATCTAACTATTTCTAAAAATGGCCTCTAACTGACTAGAAGTACTGGGACATGCCCCAGGAGACTGGTAGTCATACTAACAGCTTGAAGTCGTGTCTTGAAGGCTTGCCCCCAGCTAAATCTAGCAAAACTGAAACTAAAAGACTGAGATACTAAAGTAAATAACATGACTATTGTCCTCAGACAATGAGGACTCACCACTGATGCTACTAAGCTAGAGATTGGGAACCGATTTATGCATGATCTGACTGTTGAGGATCTGAACCTACATCACGAGAAGATGTAGCGCAGAGTATGCATCAGTACTTGAAAGGTATTAAGCATGTAGGATAGAGTAAAGCTTAAATAAACATATAACTGAACAAGCAATAAAGCAAGAGTATAATCTGAACATGATATAGATACAGAATACTGAGCTAACTGAATGCAATGACCAAATTTATCACATGCTAAGACTGAATACTGACTGTAGTAAAATAAGGTCAGTGCAATGTAGTCTGACTAAACAGTGGGAGCTACTAATAACCGACATCAAACCACATGAGCTAAATGTGGAGTTCGATGTATATGACCCATCGAGAGGACCCAATACACCCGACCAAAAGTGTAAAGGCATCCTGCCATGATCACTAAAATGATGCCCACAGAGGGGACTTACAACCTATGTGGCTCGTAGTTCTAGGACTATATGGGTGGCTGACCCTAGTCCAACTTGGTATTATGCTACTCCCGATAGATTAAATGATTAACACATCAAGATTGAATTTGTACAATATACGAGATAGCTCAAAACTGAAATGCATATTGAGAATGCAACAATTATGACTGATAGTGTGACATTTATAAACTGAAGCATGGGTATATCTGTAATAACTGAATAATCTGACCTAGCATGCATAATTCATGAACTAACGAATATATACAACTAGGGTTATGAATATCATATGAGAAATTGAGTAATAACATGATAATCTGATTTGGGACATTAAATTAACTAGTTCATGATGATCTGCAGAACTTCTAGAAACCCTATGTCTAGTTAATAATAGGGAATCAAGAATCTGACTGAATTCTAGGGACTTAATGTGTGAAAGGAACCCACTAGTGAAATCCCACATACCAGGTGATGAATTCCATGGAGAAATCTTTCAATTTCGGGGCTAGGACTGATGGAACCTTGTTGTGTTCTTGAACTAGGGTTCTTGACTTCTTTTCTCCTTTCTCACTCTAATTTGCTATGTTTTGATGAAAGATCTGACTTAAGTAAGTTCTAGTTGTGTTTATAGGCTAAAACTAACAAAAACCGCGTAGTTTAGGGGTCCAACGAACTACGAAAAGACCAAAAGATCCCTAACTTAAATTGCAGACAAGGCTGACCACGACCACTTCCATGGACCGTGAAAGGGACCACGGACCGTGGGAATGGTCGTGGTCTGTGGTCCAATGACTACTGATCTGAGGGTCTATCTCACGAGTGAAGGTCCTGGTGGTCCTCACTTGGGCTAAGGTCTGGTGGCTCAGGATTTGAGGTCCACTGGCTAGGCTTTTACGGACCCTCCTACGAACCGTGTGGAGGACCACGGAAAGTGAAGGTCCCCGTGGTCCTCAGTTAGGCCTGGGGTCTAAGGGCTAGGCTTGTCTCTAGTCTGACGGTCTACTGGTTAAGCTTCACTTACGCCCCCACAGCCCGTCATCAAGACCATAACCCGTGAAGGGTCCCATGGTCTAACTCATGGTCCTAGTAGAGTCCAACTCCCCACCACGGGTAGGTCAATGTACCATAGTCCCTATCACGGTCCGTGAACCCTACTGTGGTTCATTGCTTCAGGCAAATATCTATAATTTTTTTCTAAGTCTGGTTTTTAAGGTGTTACATAAGTAATTTTGACCCTAATCTAAGTCATTTAAGTCATTCTCTCAAACTCACCAAAACAATTGGGTTCCTCTCAAATATTCTCTCTCTAAAAAGTGAAGAAGAAGAAGAAGAGGATTTAAGCTAGGTCAAGCCAAATATCCATTCTTCCAAGCTTTGTGGTCATTGTAATCATGGTATGATGGTTTATTCATTCATGGATTCCTTTCATACATGAAACCCCATGTTTTCCCCAATTTAGAAGAAGAATTCCCCAAGTCAAATTAGAGTTTCTTCTAATGTTATGGGTTATGATCCATAGAGTGGATTATGATTGTTTATGTTTGTTTATGATGGAATTGTATGTTTTTACTTTGATTATACATGTATCCATGTGTAACCTATGATTCTAAGGTGAATTTGATATAGTTTGGTTTTATGCCATGAAAAGGGAAATTGAAGATTTAGAGGTAATCTTCTAGGATTGATGAAATACATGATAGATTGCTTGAGATTAGAGTATATAGATATGAATTGCTTAGGAGTAAACCATATAGATATGAATTTATTAGATTAAAGCTTATATGATTAATCATGACTAGTCGTGCTTGAGATTGAGCCTATATGATGATATATGATTAGAATTGATTAAGAATGAAGCATGTGATTAGAATCTCTTGAGACTTAGGCATATGTGGTGATTATGGCAAGTATTTCTTTGAGAGTAAATCTAATATGATGAACTATGAATGTTAAGACTTTGAGAGTGAAGCTTAAATGATTGAATGAATTGTATATAGGATTGTTGTGGAAGTACTTTACCCACACGACCTATATTATGAATGTAAGGGATTATGCATGTCTTATAGAATCTATGTAAATGCTTTAAGAACACTTTGAGAGTAAAGTGTCAATGATTATTATATGGATGTTGTGTTTCTTAAAAGGACATTCTCATGAAAAGATAATGAACATGATGTGAAAGTTTTACTCACATAAATGATTCTAGGTTGAAAGGTTTGCTCACCTAAGATGAATCAAAGCATGTATGAACTATGATAGCTTAAAGTAGTGATGTGATATCCCTTCATGAATAAATTGACTTGATAAGACAAGACCATAAATGTTAGCTTGAGATAGAAAAACTCATGGATGGCCTTGGATTGAGAAATCGTACCCTTCCAATGTAGCTTGAACTAGCATGAGAGGATGCTTGCATGATAGCTTGACTTGGTGAGGCCACACCAATTCATGATATCTTGGATTTAGCAATAGTACCCTTCCTTGAGTAGCTTGGATTTGCATGAGAGTATGATTTCCATGATAGCTTGGTCTAGCATCATAAGGTGTTTTTCCTTGGTAGCCTTGAATTGGTAATTCGTAACAATTCATGAGTGATGATGTGTCTTGGACTAGTAGAGGGATACTTTTTCATGATTAGTAAGATTGACTAAAGAGGGACAAGTCTCTAATCAAAGTAGCATGTTTATGATGAAACAAGATTACTTCAAGGAAGTATTGTAAGTATGTTTTTATATGAGCTTAATTGTTTGATGATAGCTTAGCTTGGATTAATGCTTGAGTTTCCTTCATTGATATATATGACTAAAGTTGATGACCCTAGTCTTGAGTAAGAATAAATTGAGGTTAGTTTAGAAGTGTTCCTCTTATGATATGATGACTTATGTGCTTTGAATATGCTAATGATTTATGTTGATGTCTCTTATGATTATGGTATATGTCTTATGTTGACTAATGATTATGGTATGCTTATGTTGATGATTTATGCTAGCCATCATATGTATTACATGTTTGTACTAACACATATGCTTTCCTACATTCTTATCAAATATAGGGTCCGGCGATATCGACTTCCATCCTTGTGGCTAGGATCTTAGTAGAGCAAGTAAGTGAAGATTTGGTGATTCCTCATAGCATCGAGGATTTGAACACCTTTCCATTATGTCTTTCTTTAAAGTTAAGAACTTTTGTATGGGTTGTGTCCCAAAACTATTCAAGTATTAGATGGTTTGAGACAAGTGTTAAAGACTTCCTCTTCATTTTATGAAAGACTATGATTGTATTGGAATATGTTTTAAATTTCCGCACCATTTTCTATTATCTTATGTTATGATATGCTAAGTGTCTTGTATGAGGTCTCTTGGGGTCTTATACGCCTTGTTACATCTAGGGGGTACCCCTGGGTCGTGAAAAAGTTTGTATCAGAGCACAAGGTTTAGAATGGTTCTAGGATGTCTCAAACCGCATCGAGTAGAGTGTTGTTCATAAGTGTGAAGCGCACCACATTTGTGAATGAAAGGTTATTAGGTGTTTTGGAAACTTCAATTCCTCACTTCTCTAAGTCGTTCCACAGAGTTTAACTCTATCAGGTCTTTCTCCTAATTCGTGCTCGATGGTTTTTAGGATATGGTTACTACAAGGGCTAATGCTAGAAGAATAAGGAAGACAATGAAGATCAAGAAGTTCCTCCCCAAGCTCCTACACAAGCTCCAATTGACCCTTTAGGTGGGAATGTGACTAATCTGGAGCTTAGGATGAATTTTCAATTGATTGCTCAAGCCATGATGACCCAGACCAACAGAGAGGTGGTAGCTCCTGTGAACCCAAATGTGGGTACCACAGCTTCAAGAGTAAGGGATTTAATGAGGATGAACCCTCCGGAGTTTTATGGGTCAAAGATTGAAAAATATCCTAAAGAGTTTATAGATCTATAAGGTGTTAGACATTATGAGAGTTACTTCGGCGAAGAAGGCATAATTGGCCACTTACCAACTCAAAGGGGTTGCTCAAGTTTGGTTTAATCAATAGAAAGAGGCTAGACCGGTAGGAATGGGTCCCATAGAGTGGGAGAGGTTCAAAAGTGGTTTTCTAGATAGGTTTTTCCCTCTAGAGATAAGAGAGGCTTTGGTGCTTGAGTTCATTAACCTTTGGAAAGGTAATATGAGTGTTAAAGAATATGCACTGAGGTTCACTTAATTGTCTAAGTATGATCAATTTTTAGTGGCCAACTCTAGGTCGAAAATGAGTAAGTTTGTGTCGGGAGTGTTGATTTAGTAGTGAAAGAATGTCATACCGCTATGCTCATTGGTGACATGGCTATTGCTCGTCTTATAACTCATGCTCAACAAATTGAGGAGGCGAAACTAAAATGGAGAGCTATGGAGAAAATGAGGTCTAGAAATGATTATGGTGATTCCTCTCATGTAAGGTTCGATGGACATGGTCATCCTAAGCATGGACAAAGGTTTTCCGGACAAGATTCCTCCAATGCTTCTAAGTATAGTGAGGATAGGGTGTCTAACCCTAAACTGCAAGGAATTAGTAGTGAATCCATATGGCCAACTTGTGCTAGATGTGGAAAGAGACATGAGGGTAGGTGTTTCACCGGTATGGAGGGTTGCTTTAGTTGTGGTGAAAATGGCCACAAGATGAGGAATTGTCCAAAGATGAAGGATAAGGAAAAGAGGGCAAGAAAGTTGCTCCTTGTGGTTCGGATGGGAATGCTCCAAGGCAAAATAGGTTCTATGCTCTCCAAGATAGAGGTGAACAAGAGTGTCCTTCGGATGTGACTCCCGATATGTGTTTTATGCTTTATTAGATTCCGGTGTTGCTTTGTCTTTTGTGACTTCATAGACTTGATATGTTAGACTTTGATGTCGTCTTTAGCATGGATGGGCTGCATTGTTGTTATGTTTTCTTGATAGTAGAACCCGATATGGTCATTATGAGGTTTGAGTATGTTTGAAAGATTTGATGAGTAAGGTGTAAGAAAATACATTGAGATGTTCAATTAGTAGACTCCTATAAAGGGTAGTAGTGTATTCACCATGGTTTAGAATCATCTTGTGTGGTGGGTGTGAAAGCTTAGTGATGCTTTAATCCGACCTTAGAATTGAAAGAAGCGGTGCTTAGAAATTCCGTTTAGGCCTTCTCCCAAGGGGGAGATGGTGTGCTTAGAAAGCAAGGTCGTTGAATGTTATTTATGTTCCTGATTTGGGGTTTGCTTGATTTTCCCTCCTTTGAAAAAGGTATAATGAGTTTGGGAAGTTTAGTCCTTGTTTTGTAGGCCCATACGAGATCTTAGATCGGCAAGTTAAGAAATAAAGGAACAAAAGTTGCTTCCACGAAAGTATTATAGAGTGATCTTATAGTGAGGGTTTTAAGTTGAGGGTGCTACTTAGGAGGCTGATAAGATATCCCGATGTCCCCATCCTTTTTCCTTATATTCCTCCTTTAGCTTGAGATGATGAGTTCCTCAAGGTTTGTTCCTTTTTTGAAGTCATGTGTGTGTTAGATGTTTTCCATAATTTCCTTATGTTGTGCATGTTCATGAAAGAACTTGTGTTTTGAAAGAAAATGAGTTTACATGATAGATTTTCCTCATGTGGTAGTGCATTGAGTATGTGTTGCCTATATAGTTCATGAGAAGAATTGTGAAACATGTCGTAGCTTGGAGTTGAGAGAATTTCCTCCTTGGATGTATGTTATGAGAATAGATTGCATATATGCTCCATGAGATTGTGTTGAGCATGCTTTTAGCTTGTAGATCATAGCTCCTCCTTGAACATGAGAAATTTTAGAACTTTATGCATTTTGGGTTGTTAGATGTAGTTCCTACCTTCCTTGTGATGCATTGCACATGTTTAGCTTAGAGTTGATGATTCCTCTTTGGTTGTGTGCATTTATATGTGTTGCATGCATGATGGGTTGCTAGTCTTGAATTATCTCCTTTAAGAATTGCCTAGAGTGCCATTAAAGCATGAATGTTCCCAAGGGGGAGATATTGTAACACCTCGTATGCGAAAGAGGGAAACTAGCAACCTTTAGAATTCCAAGTGTCACCCACTAGGGACTAACCACGCCTCGTGGTTGAAGCCACGCCTCGTAAGTGGGCTCGTGGATGACCATCCTAGAAATCTGCCTAAGGCAGTAACCACGACCACAACCCACGCCTCGTTGATGGGTCCACGACTTGTGGTTGGGCTCCATAGGTCCATGGCTCAAGTTTCATATTCTCTGAACCCAAACCAGGATCGACCAGGACGGACTGTAGTTCCATCCACGGTCCATCAGCGAGGTCTCGTGGGCAAGTAGTAGAGACGGTTAAGTGGAGGACATAAAGGTCCTTTTCGGATTTGATAGGCTTAAGTGGTGTGGTTTTACCCTAGTCTAAACCACATATGTAAGTACTTTAGACCCCTAATCTAAATCATTTAAGTCATTCTCTCAAACTCACCAAAAGAATTGGGTTCCTCTCAAATGTTCTCTCTCTAGAAACTAAAGAAGAAGAAGAGGATTCGAGCTAAGTCAAGCCAAGTCTCCATTTTTCCAAACTTTTTGGGCATTGTAATCAAGGTATGATGGTTTATTTATTCATGGATTCCTTTCATCCATGAAGCCCCATGATTTCCCCAATTTAGAAGATGAATTCCCCAAGTCATATTAGGGTTTCTTCTAATGTAATGGGTTATGAATCAAAAGAGTGGATTATGATTGTTTATGTTTTTTTATGACGGAATTGCATGTTTTTAGAATGATTATACATGTATCCATGTGTAACCTATTATTCTACGGTGAATTTGATATAGTTGGGTTTTATGCTTCGACAGTGAAACTTATATGATTGAATGAATTGTAGATAGGATTGTTGTGGAAGGACTTTACCCACATGACCTATATTATGAATGTAAGATATTATGCATGTCTTATAGAGTCTATTTAAATGCTTTAAGAACACTTTGAGAGTAAAGTGTCAATGATTATGATATTGATATTTTGTTGCTTGAAAGGACATTCTCATGATGTCAACGGTTTACTCACATAAATGATTCTAGGTTTAAAGGTTTGCGCACCTAAGATGAATCAAATCATGTATGAACTATGATACCTTGAAGTAGTGATATGATATCCCTTCATGAATAGCTTGACTTGGTAAGACACGACCATGCATGTTAGCTTAAGATAGTAGAACTCATGGATAGCCTAGGATTGAGAAATCGTACCCTTCTAATGTAGCTTGAACTAGCATGAGAAGATGATTGCATGATAACTTGACTTGGTGAGGCCACAACACTTCATGATAGCTTGGATTGAGCAATAGTACCTTTCCTTGAGTAGCTTGGACTTGCATGAGAGTATGCTTTCCATGACAGCTTGGTCTAGCATAGTAAGGTGTTTTTCCTTGGTAGCCTTGAATTGGTAAATTGTAACCATTCATGAGTGATGGTGTGTCTTAGACTAGTAGAGAGATACTCTTCCATGATTAGTAAGAATGACTAAAGAGGGACAATTCCCTAATCAAAGTAGCATTATTATGATGAAACAAGATTACTCCAAGAAAGTATTGTAAGCATGTTTTTATATGAGCTTGATTGTGTGATGATAGATTATCTTGGATTGTTGCTTGATTTGCCTTCATTATATGTATGGCTAAAGGTGATGACCCAAGTCTTGAGTAAGAATAAGTTGAGGTTACTTGAGAAGTGTTCCTCTTATGATATGATGACTTATGTGCATTGAATATGCTTATGATTTATGTTGATGTCTCTTATGATTATGGTATATGTCTTATGTTGACTAATGCCTATGTTATGCTTATGTTGATGATTTTTGCTAGCCATCATATTTAGTACATATTTGTACTAACGCATACTCTTGCCTACATTCTTATCAAATGTACGGTCCGGCGATATCAACTTCCATCCTCCTGGCTAGGATCTTAGTAGAGCAAGCAAGTGAAGATTTGGTGAGTCCTCATAACATCGAGTATTTGACCATCTTTCCTTTATGTATTTATCTTATTTTTAGAACTTTTGTGTGGGCTGTGTCCCAAGACTATTCAAGTATTAGATGGTTTGAGAAAATTGTTAAAGACTTCCGCTTCGTTTTATGAAAGACTTAGATTGTATTGGAAAATATTTTAAATTTCCTCACCATTTTCTATTATCCTATGTTATGATATGCCAAGTGTCTTGTATGAGGCCTCTCGGGGTCTTATACCTTTTTTTACATCTAGGGGTGTTACAACCCAGGAGTACTCTCTAGACGTAACACGGCGTACACGACCCCGTAGGGGTCTAATACAAGCCCTTAGCATCATAACATAGGTAATAGAAGTAAAATATGGAACAATTTAAAACTTTTACAACAGAAGTCATATTTCATAAAATCATGCGGAAGTCTTTCTATACCCTTTGTCTCAAACCATCTAATAAACTCTTAAGTAAAAGTCTTAGGACGCAGCCCATACAAAGTCTAAAACATAAAGAAATGACATAAAGGAAATAAGGGTTTGTCCTCGAAGCTATTAGGACTCACCAATTTTTAAACTCTTCTAGATCCTTGGAAACCTAGCCTTCAAAGAAACTTAATCTTCGAAATCCTACATTTGATTAGAATGTAGGCAATATGCGTTCGTACAAAAGAAAGAAATTAGAGCTGAGTGGCTTATATGGAGTCCTTCGGGGTTCTATACGCCATGTTACATCTAGGGTGTACTCTTGGGTCGTGACACCTATTGTTTATAGAGGGTGATCATGTTTGACTTTAAGTGCCACCCATAAAGGGTGTAAGGATGTTTCAAAAGAAGGGCAAGCTTAGCCCTAGACTCATTGGACCTTTTGAGATTTTGAGCTAAGTGGGATAGGTAGCTTATAATTTGGCCTAGCCACCTAGATTATGAGTTGTACATCCTTTGTTTCATGTCTCCATGCTTCAGAAGTATGTGCTGGTTGTGTCCCTTGTGCTTTCAATTGATTCGATTATGTTGGGTCCAGACTTGTCCTTTAGGGAAGAATCTATAGACATATTGGATAGGAAGTTCGGATAGCTTAGGACCAAGGAGATTTCTTTAGTGAAGGTGAAGTGGAAGCACCGTTATGTTGGTCAAGTGATTTAGGAGATTGAGCCCAATGTGCGTGTCAGATATCCTCAGCTTTTTGAGGCTTAAGGTACTTTATTTTGCTTTATGTTCAAGGATGAACTTGATTTTTAGTAGTGGAAAATGTAATGACCTTCTAGGTCATTTTGGCATTTTTTTGTAAAATTACCATTTTACCCCTCTCGATATTGACACCAAGTTATTTTTGATTGGATTTCGAAATTTATTTTAAGCTTTGAATAAAACGTGGTGAATTATGAAAGTTTTTGAATTCAGACAATAAAATTGTTAAAAAGTGAATTTTGGTGTTTTTTGGAGTTTTGAGTATCGGAATGAAATTTTATCGATACTAGTCCCAAAAATTGGTCTAAGAGAGTTGTCCATTACAGATTCAAAATCTTTGTGAGGATTTGAGGTCCTTAGTTGAAGATTGTGAAATTTTAGCCTTTGGGTTGACTTTGGTCAACATTCAGGGTTCGGATGCTCGAATTGGATTTCTGACAATTCTGTTGGATTCGAGGGATGATTTTAGGCCAAGAGCAGGTGTTGGTTGATATTTTAGAAGTCCCAATCTTGATTTGACCTTTTAGGTATCATGATAAGTTTCTTGTGACTTGCACTGATTTTAGGTCAAGAAGACCTTGAATTCTTGTTTGGATGGTTCCATTATGTCTAGAACATCGAATTTAGGCAAGTTGCATATATGGTTTTTGTGTACGGGTATCTAAATAAATTTCAATTTTTTTTGATGATTTTTGAGTTGGCTGTGATTACTAGTGCCACTATACCTTGTGATCTTTATAGGGTTGTTTGTTTTAGTGAACCTCGCGTTAGCAAGACCTTGATTGCAAAAGCAAGCGAGGTGAGACCCCAAACCTTTGCAAAAAAATAGCCTATTTGCGATCATGACCCTTGCAAAAGTGAAGGTCGGTTCGCAAAAGTGAAGGCCGAGATTTTTCCGGGATTTGCTATTGTGAACTAGAGATCGCTTTTACAATATCAAAGAGGGGTTTTAGACCTTAAATATTGGGATTTTACCCATTTTGAGTTTTGGAAAACCTTGGAGACGATTTTAAAGAGATTTTACATGGTGAATCATTTGAGCAAACTTTTGTAACTCTAAAACTTCATTTAACATTAACCATTTGTGGATTTTAACATCAAAATTTGAGATTTTGATTGGAAAATGGGAACGATTTTCAAGAACTTGAGTCCTAAAGTAAAATGGTGATTATGAGCATATTTTAATTCCTTTTTTAGAAATGGTTTTTACCAATGAGTTCCAAATACCTTGGGTAACATTTTGAAGTAAAGATTTCAGATTCAAACCTCATTTTCTTAACTAGGTCTTTGAGTTGATTGATTTATTTTTCAAAGTGTATGATATGAATGTTGTTATTTCTGAAATCTTATTGTGATTACTTGATTAAACATGATTGTGTGGCTTTGGACATTGTTCGAAAAGGGAATACTCAAGTCTTGGATTGACTTTTTGTTGAATTGAGGCAAGTGACTTTTAAACCTTGTAAAACTTATAGAATCATGTATTTCCCTTCATTGTGTTGGGATAAGTAATGGGAATGAGGTGATGGGTTAAATTATTCCTCTTGATTGGTCTTAATGAATAAAAAAAGGATTAATGAAAAACGCAACGTGTGGACAGTTACTCTTTGTGAATTACTTTATTGTGGACCTTAATTTGTTGATTGGTGATATGCTTGATGGCATCATTGTGAACTTGAATTGCTTGAATTTATTGTCTCTTCCTTATGGTATGAAATTGCTTATTTGCATTGATTTCTATGTACCATGATGAGATATGTAATGATAAATCCAAAGGAAGATGGTTCCAGTTAGTGATATTGATGTCGACGTCATTGTCGGTGAATGTTATTGATACTGGAGTTACCGGTGAGTGTGATTATGTCGAGATCATTGCGTGCTAGTTTTATTAAGGTCGAGATCATTGCCAGCGAGTGCTATTGATGCCAAGGTCATTGCCAGTGAGTGTTATTAATGCGAGGTCATTGTCTTCAAGCGTTATTGATGTCGGGGTCATTGCTGACGATTGTTATTGATGTCGAGGTCATTACCGACAAGTACTTGGACTTTGGGTGTTCCCATGAGTTTCTATTGGTATTTGTGCATGATAATCTTGATACTTGTGTTTGGTATACTAGATTATTGTTCTTGATGACCTTGATAAATATGATTGATGACTTGATACGTGCGATTGATGACTTGATACTTGTGATTGATGAACTATAATTGTTGGATTGTGATTATGGAAATTGGTGAACTATGCTTGTGAACACTTAGGTTGGGCTGATTTCTGTGCTGGTTGTAGTTGAGGCGGTTCGGTTAGGATGAAAAGAGATATCGTATTCTAGCTTACTTTTACCTTTTTAGGTCGACCGCTTGCTGAATACCGTGTTGTTTGGTACTCACTCCTTACTTCTACACATATGTAGGTTTTGAGCTCGGACCTATGTGATCTTCTTTTTCATATGATCTTTCGAGGCTTTCAAAGGACTTGCCATCTCGGTGGATCCTCTTGCTTTTTACTTTATATTTTGTCTGTTCAAGAGACAAAGACATTGAGACTTGTAATTATCTTTCAATTTTGTATTATATACATTAGTGGCTTGTACATGTGAAAACCATGTTTTGGGGTTATATTAAAATGACTAAGATTTTTCTCTTGTGTTATTATTGCCTTACTTTCTACATTTCTTTCGTTTCATTGGTTTAGGCTGACTTGTCTTGGTCGAATTAGACGAATGCTATCACGTCCATTTTCGAGTCGTGTCGAAGAAAGGCTTGCCAAATCCTTTTGGCATCTCGTCAAGTAGGAATCCGACAAACCAACTTGTCCTTCAATTTGGTACTTTACTTCAACCTACACATTCAACACATATTATTGAATAAAACTAATTATAAAAGTTGGGTTGCCTCCCAAGAAGCACTTTAGTTTACATCATGGCATAACATAGACATGCCTTCAAGCACTATCAAAATAAACCACTTATATCATTCCCATGAAAGAATTCTCCCCAAAGTAGAGCTTTAGCGTTTGCACATTTACCTTAAAACTAGAGCTATCTTCACTTTCAACATCGATCGCTCCATTTTCAAATGTACAAGTCACCTTAAAAGTTCCTGACCACTTCGATTTTAGCTGTCCCAGAAAGAGTCTCAGCAAAGAATCATAGATTAACACAAGATCACCTACTTTGAACTCTGGATGTAGAATTTTGGCATCATGTCATTTCTTCATTCTCTCCTTATAAAAGACTGAACTCTCATATGCTCTCAACCTAAACTCCTCCAATTCATGAAGTTGATCAACACTGCCCTTTGAAGCATCTTTCCAATTGATTTTAAGGCCCACAAAACTTTATGCTCCAATTCCACCGGTGAATGGCATGACTTCATAAAAATCAACTGATATGACGACATACCTGTAACGACTCGAAAAACTAGTAGGTAAAAACTAGAACCTTACGAGTGTGTTGTTGAGTTTATGTGGGGTGTTATGTTGTAAAATGATTTCATGAGCTTAGGTTGAGGGGTTTAGGGGTTAAATGTCATGGTACGACCCCCCAAGGACGAACCAAGGGTCCTTGAGGGGGACCCTAAAGCCTAACCCCAAGGCTACCCCAATTAGCCAAAAGCTTCCAAAAACCAAGGAGCTACGGATGGGACCTACACCCCATAGGTCCATCCATGCCCCTAGGAACCCATTCGTAGGTCAAGTCCCAAAGTGAGGGGTTCCTGAACCAAACCACGGATGTGCAGTACGGGGAGTCACCCCACTCACGGTCTGTGGGTTGGTGGTGTGAGTCTCACATGTGCATTCTGCCAAATCTCGCCCAAGTTAGGGGTAACATGGTAAATTCCTAATTAATTAGTTATGGGTTGGGGATGGTTTATTTTGATTAATTAGAATTATTTAAGCCTTTTTAAACTAATAAACTACCTTTTACAATTCATTATCTCCAAAAACAAAAAAATAGAAACGACCCCTCTCCAAATAATTCTCTCTCTAGAAACCACCATTGGAGAAGAAGAAGTTTTGGAACTCAAGAATTCACCCTTTCTCTTCAATTTGGTGGAGTTTCTTCAATTGAGGTATGTTATTTTTCATCCTTGGTTAGTTTCCACCCAAGGAGTCCCTTTAAAAGACGATTTCAAAGTTTCTAAAATCCCCCAAAAAGTTAGGGTTTCAATCTAAGCATGGGTTCAACTTCAAAAACATTTTCAAAGGTTTATATATGATGAATTATGATTTAATTAATGAATTAATTTTGTTTTAAGTCTATATTGATTTATTTTATTGCATTATGTCATTATTCATGCCTAAATTGTAGTATTCTAGGTGTGTTGGTGAATTGTAATTCATGGCCTTGAAGGGCAAAGTATGAAGGATTGATGTATGATCATGATGTTATGTTTATGCATGTGAATTCAATGAAAGTAATGTGATCATGTCTAGATTGAAATTGTGTAATTATTGAAAGGTTATTCTCAATTATACACTTATGAATGATGATGATGATAGAATGTGAAAGGTTTCTTCAATGTAATGTTACATCTTGAATTGGTAGGCTTAGGGCATCCTCTTCTTGTCTGAATGATAGTAATGTTGAATGATGTACCTTGAATTGTTAGGCTTAGACATCCTCTTCTTGTGTAAATAATGTATCTTGACATAATGAACATGAATCAATAGGCCACTGACATTCCTTTCATAAATGACTAACGAAGTGTTCTAAGGCTATGTTTTAAATTGATAGGCCAATGGCATTCCTTTCATAATGAGCCACTGAACTAATGTAATGATGACTCTTGAATCGATAGGCCTATGGCATTCCTTTCCTAAAGAGTCAATGAACTAATGTAATGATTAATCTTGAATCGAGAGGCTTATGGCATTCCTTTCATGAGGATTCAATGAGCTATCTTAATAATATAACATGAATCGATAGTCTTATGGCATTCCTTTTATGTGTAGTAATGTACCTTGGGTAGATAGCCCAATGGCATTCCTCTCAAGTACAATAATGTTAATGTGAATGAACAACTCTATGTGAATGGAGGCTAAGCACCGAGTGGATATGGTATGATGGAAGCTATCCCCACGTTATGCTTGGATTTCAATGAACATCTTTCTAATCCCATAACTATGTGCCTACATAGGTTATTAGCTAGTGGATCCACCTAAGCTAAAATGTTACCGGTCCTACCTTAGGAAAGTAGACCATCTTTTTACACTGTGGGGTTATGACACCGGATTCCATGTCAAGGTCACATGGTCTATGTCGGTTAATGCTTATTCCTATCATGTGAGATACGTGCTATGGTTGCTTCAGAAGTTCTATGAAGTATGGGTGGTAGTATGGGATGTCATCCATGCATTGCACGAGTAGGCTTTGAGAGGGATATGGTGTGATTCTCCAATGTCTTAATGTCTAATGAACGAATGTGCTCTTAATGAAGCTAATGAGAATGTTGACTTAAATGCTTAATGGAATGATGCATGTTTTATTTGGATTGTATTATGAGTTACTTTCCTTGTCATGACTTATGAAATGTATGTGTTCCTTATATATGTGTATTGACTAAAGATGAATATGAAAAATGGTAAGTTAATCTAAGGTTACCTCAAAGTGGTACTTAGTGGGAATAGTAGTATAGGATGATATTCTTACATTGCACAAGTATAGCTTAGGTTTACTTAAGGTGAATGTTCTAATGTGATGAAATGGCTTATATGTTGAATGTGATTGTATCTTATGCCTTTTGCTAAAGTTCATGATGTTTTCTCAAAATTGGCATAGAGCATGGTTTTCAACCAAAATGCCCTTTTTTAGCATTGTTTTTGCATGGCTATCATACTTAGTACATTTTTGTGTGCTAACCCATATTTCTACCCTTTTTCTACAAAGTGTAGGTTCCGGCAAGTGAGTTGATTTCTTCTAGTTCAAGCTTGAGTTGACTATTCATCAAGTTTGTGGTATGTCCTCATGGATCCGAGGAAAAGTGCTTTATTGTCATTTCATTTTTTCATTGTACTAGACACTTATTAGACTTTCTATTGTAAGGGTCGTGACCCTAGTTTTGATTCAAATGTATTAGATGGTCATGTGAGACAGGTAGACTTCCGCTTTTTTAAATGATGTTTTTGATTGTATGGATTTGAAGAAAAGCTTTAAATTCCGCACTGTTTCATATGTCTTATGTTATGAATGTTATGAGGCTTGTATGAGGTTCTTCGGAGTATTATACGCCGTGTGACGTCTAGGGTGTAGGCTCGGGTCGTGATAAACATGGTATCAGAGCACAAGATTTTAGGATGATTTTTAAGATTGATGTCTCACAAGACACGTCGAGCAAAGTCTTGTTCATGAGTGTGAAGCGCGCCACATTTATGAATCAGAGGCTATAAGACGTTAGGAAGCTACACTTCTTTCATTACTCTTTAAGTCATTCCATATAGTTTAACTCTATAAAAGTCCTTTTCCTAACCCTTCTCTTGTGTTTAAAGGATATGCATACAAGAAGGGCGAATGCAAGAAGGATGGAAGAGGAGATTGTGAATGAGGGAGTTCCTCCCCAAGATCCTCAAGGTAACCAAGTTCCTCAAGGCAATCAAGTTCCGATTGATCCTCCAGCCATGTCCAATTAAGAAGTTAGGTCGGCTCTTCTAATGATGTCTCAAGTTGTAACTACTCAAGCCCAAGCTATGACGGCCCAATCCACTAGAGGTGTTGAGACTCATGTGAACCCCAATGTGAGCACTATGGCTTCTAGGTTGAGGGACTTTGTGAGGATGAATCCTCTGGTGTTTCTAGGTTCCAAGGAGGGAGAGGATCCCCAAGAGTTTGTGGATGAGGTGTATAAGGTAGAAAATGCTATGGGGGTGACTTCTGTAGAAAAAATCGAAACTAGTCGCTTATCAATTGAAGGATGTTTCCCAAGTTTGGTTCACTCAATGGAAGAGTAATAGGTCGGTAGAGCGGGGCTTATAGATTGGGAACTGTTCAAGAAAGCATTCCTTGATAGATTCTTTCCCCGTGAGAAGAAATAAGCTAAGGTAGAGGAGTTTATCAATCTTAGGCAAGGTAGCATGAGTGTGCAAAAGTATTTCTTGAAATTTACCCTATTGTCTAAGTATGCTCCATCTTTGGTGTCTAACCCGAGGGATGAGATGAGTAGATATGTGGCGGTTGTGTCCGACCTAGTTGAGGAAGAATGTCATACGGCAATGCTCCATGATTACATGAACATTTCTAGGCTTATGGTGTTTTCTCAACAAATTGAGGAGTTCAAAGTTAAGAAAAAGAATAGGGAGAAGAAAAGAACTAGATCCGATGAGCAAGGTCAACCAAGGTTCAAAAAGAGAGCTTTTAACCAAGATTCTTCAAGCACTCCTAGGGTTAACCAAGAGAAAGGTAGTAGGTCTCCATTTCCTAAACCTATTTGCACCAATTGTGGAAAGAAACACCATGGGAAGTGCCTAGCCGGTACAGATGGTTGCTATGGTTGTGGAAAGAATGATCATCAAGTGAAAATTGCCCTACACTCACGGCAAAGGGGAGAGAGGCCAAGCAATCTTCTCTTAGTGTCCCGGACCCTTATGCTACAAAGAATAGTCATTTCTATGCACGTTGGGCTAGAAAGGACAAAGGAGCTCTTCTGGATGATTGCACTGGTATGTTGATAGCTCCTTATAGTTGTGAATGTGTTATTAACGTCCCTATGTTATTTTCATGTTAGGCTTAGTATGGGTTTGCTCCCAAGGGGGGGATGGTATGTTAAATAGTAAGGTTGTTGAGAGTTTCGATATCCTTATCTCTTTCCTTCTATTCCTATTAAAGCTTGAGACCAAGAGTTCCTTGTAGCTTGTTTCATGTTTCAGAGTCATGTGTGATTATGTGTTTCCATGGTCTCCTTATGTTATGCATGTTCTTGATGAATTCATGTTTAATGAGAAAATGAGCTTTTATGAATTATGTTCCTCATGTTGATGTGCATTTAGTATGAGTTGTCTATATTCTTCATGAGGTGAATTGTTGAACATGCCTAAAATGTGCTTTTAAAAGTAATTGCATAATGTGCTTAATTAGGTTATGATGAGCATGATTTGAGTTAGATAAGGTAATTCCTCCAATGAAATGAGAAATGTTGAAGTTTTATGCATAATGAGTTTGTAGATGTAGTTCCTACTTCCTTGTGTTGCATTGAGTATGTTGAGATTGAGTTGATGTTTCCTCCTAGTTTTGTGCATTGTTTATGATCTTCCATGCATGATGGACTGCTAGTCTTGAGTCTCTATATCCCTAAAAGTGGTTAAAGTGTCATTAGAGGACGAATGTTCCTAAGGGGGAGATAATGTAACGACTCAAAAAACTAGTAGGTAAAAACTAGAACCTTAGAAGTGTGTTGTTAAGTTGATGTGGGGTTTTATGTTGTAAATTGAGTTCCCGAGCTTAGGTTGAGGGGTTTAGTGGTTAAACGTCAAGGTACAAACTCCCAAGGACCAACCAAGGGTCCTTGAGGGGGACCCTAAAGCCTAACCCCAAGGCTGCCCCAATTAGCCAAAAGTTGCCAAAAACCAAGGAGCTACGAATGGGACCTATGCCCTGTAGGTCCATCCACGCCCCTTGGAACCCATCCGTAGGTCAAGGCCCCAAATAAGGGGTTCCTGAACCAAACTACAAACGTGCAGTACGGGGCGTCACCCCACTCACGGTTCGTGGGTTGATGGCGTAAGTCTCACCTGTGCATTCTGCCAAATCTCGTACAAGTTAGGAGCAACATGGTAAATTCCTAATTAAGTAGTTATGGGTTGGGGACATTTTATTTGATTAATTAGAGTTATTTAAGGCTTTTAAAACTATAAACTACCTTTTACAATTCATTATCTCCAAAAACATAAAAATAGAAACCACCCCTCTCCAAATAATTCTCTCTCTAGAATACACCATTGGAGAAGAAGAAGTAAAGGTTTGGAGCTCAGGATTTCATCATTTCTCTTAAATTTCGTGGAGTTTCTTCAATTGAGGTATGGTAGTTTTCATCCTTGGTTACTTTCCACCCAAGGAGTCCCTTCAAAAGAAGATTTCAAGGTTTACAAAGTCCCCCAAAAAGTTAGGGTTTCAATATAAGCATGGATTGAACTTAAAAAAAGTTTTCAAAGGTTTATATATAATTAATTATGATTTAAGTCATGAATTAATGTAGTTTTAAGAAGGGATTCCCCTATGAACCCCTGTTTCCCCCAAAATACTAAATTGTGAATTGTGATTTGGGATTGATTGATCATGGAAGTATGTGAAGAGATTAATTCTATATTGATTTATTTTATTGAATTATGTCATTATTCATGCCTAAATTGTAGTATTCTACGTGTGTTGGTGAATTGTGACTCATGGCCTTGAAGGGCAAAATATGAAGGATTGATGTATGATCATGATGTTATGTTTATGCATGTGAATTCAATGAAAGTAATGTTGTCATATCTAGAATGCAATTGTGTAATTATTGATAACTTATTCTCAATTATACACTTATGAATGATGATGATAGAATGTGAAAGGTTTCTTCAATAGTAGGCTTAGGGCATCCTCTTCTTGTGTGAATGATAGTAATGTTGAATGATGTACCTTGAATTGGTAGGCTTAGACATCCACTTCTTGTGTGACTAATGTATCTTGACATAATGAACATGCATCGATAGGCCAATGGCATTCCTTTCATAAATGACTAATGAAGTGTTCTAAGGCTATGTTTTGAATCGATAGGCCAATGGCATTCCTTTCGTAATGAGCCAATGAAGTAATGTAATGATGAATCTTGAATCGATAGGCCTATGGTATTACTTTCCTAAAGAGTCAATCAACTAATGTAATTATGAATCTTGAATTGATAGGCTTATGGCGTTCCTTTCATAAGGATTCAATGAGCTATCTTAATAATGAACCATGAATTGATAGGCTTATGGCATTCCTTTCATGTGTAGTAATGTACCTTGGGTCGATAGGCCAATGACACCGGATTCCATGTCAAGATCACATGGTCTATGTCGGTTAATGATTATTCCTATCATGTGAGATACATGCTATAGTTGTTTGAGAAGTTCTATGAAGTGTGGGTGGTAGTATGGGATGCCATCCATGCATTGCACGAGTAGGCTTTGAGAGGGATATGGTGTGATTCTCCAATGTCTTGATGTCTAATGAACGAATGTGCTCTTAATGAAGCTAATGAGAATGTTGACTTAAATGCTTAATGTAACGATGCATGCTTTACTTGGATTGTATTATGAGTTAGTTTCCTTGTCATGACTTATGAAATGTATGAGTTCCTTATGTATGAGTATTGACTAAACATGAGTATGAAAACTGGTAAGTTCATCTAAGGTTACCTCAAAGTGGTACTTAGTGGGAATAGTAGTATGGGATACTATTCTTACATTGCACAAGTATAGCTTAGGGTTACTTAAGGTGAATGTTCTAATGTGATGAAATGACTTATATGTTGAATGTGATTGTATCTTATGCCTTTTGCTAAAGTTCATGATGTTTTCTCAAAATTGGCATATAGCATGGTTTTCAACCAAAATTTCCTTTTTAAGCATGGTTTTTTCCTGGCTATCATACTTAGTACATTTTTTTGTACTAACCCACATTTCTACCCTTTACCTACAAAGTGTAGGTTTCAGCAAGTGAGTTGATTTCTTCTAGTTCAAGCTTGAGTTGACTATTCATCAAGTTTGTGGTATGTGCCCATGGATCCAAGGACAAGTGCTTTATTGTCATTTCATTTCTTCATTGTACTAGACACTTATTAGACTTTCTATTGTAAGGGTCGTGACCCTAGTTTTGATTCAAATGTATTAGATGGCCATGTGAGACAAGTAGACTTCCGTTGTTTTAAATGATGTTTTTGATTGTATGGATTTGAAAAAAAGTTTTAAATTCTGCACTATTTCATATGTCTTATGTTATGAATGTTGTGAGGCTTGTATGAGGCTCTTTGGAGTCTTGTATGCCGTGTCACGTTCGGGGTGAAGGCTCGGGTCGTGACAATACCAATAAGGGTATTGAACATTGTATGATATGCCCAAAGAGTGTTTTCTAACTTTCTCGATCAATCGATCCGGTTTGAATTAACAGTCTTTTCCAAGATGATCTTAATCTCTCGATTCAACAATTCCACTAGACCACTAGCTTGTATGTGATAAGGAGTTGCGACCTTGTGCTTCATCCCATACTTGTACAATAGTGATCCAATTAACCGGTTGCAAAAAAGGACCCTCCATCGTTAACGATTGCACACAGGGTGCCAAACCTTGTGAAGATGTACCATTTGAGAAATTGGACGACACTTACCCTCATTTGTACGTAATGCCACCACCTCTACCCACTTCGATACGTAATCCACCGCAACAAAAATATATTTGTTTCCATATGAGCTCACAAATGGTGCATGAAATCGATCCCAAATACATTGAATAATTCCACCTCTAGAAATGCAGTGAGGGGTAACTCATGTCTTCGGGAAACACTCTCTTATTTTTGGCACCGAATGAATGTTTTGGAGAAAGCATTAGCATCTTGGTACAAGGAAGGCTAAAAGTAGCCGCTTTGGAGCACTTTGGATGTTTTACAAACTCCACCATGATACCCATCAACCGGTGATGCATGGAAAGCCTCGAGAATAGCCTTCACTTCAACCTCTGGAATACATCTCTGAATAAAATGATCAGCACACTCTCAAAACAAGTACGGTTCATCCAAAAAGTACTTTTTAACATCAAAGAGGAAACTGTTTCTTTGATACCCATTTAGCCCTTCATGAATGATCCCACACACCACATAATTAGCATAGTCCGTCTACCATGTATTGATAGTATTAGAAATTCACCATCATTATTTCAACAGGGAAGGCTTCTTTAATGTCTCTTTCATCATCCATCATATTAGATTCAAGATGGGACAAGTGATCTGCCACTTGGTTTTTTCAACCCTTTTGTTCCTTGCCTCAAAATCAAAATCTTGAAGTAGTACTACCCATTGATTTAGCCTCGGTTTTGCCTCTTTCTTGGCCATTAAATACCTAATTGCAACATGGTTTGTGTGCACTATCACTTTGGTACTTAGAAGATAAGCTATAGACTTTTAAAATGCATATACCAAAACTAAAAATTCTTGTTCCATCACGGTGTAGTTTTTCTAGACTCAATTCAATGTTTTTCTAGCATAGTAAATTGGGTGAAACAATTTTCCTTTCCTTTGACCAAGCACCACACCTAGGGCCACATCTCTAGTATCACATATGAGTTCAAAGAGTAGAATCCGATCCAAAGTAACAATGATTGAGGCTGAAATTAGCTTCTACTTTAGACAAGAGAACACTTTCGTACAAGCCTCATCAAAATAAATCAAACTGTCTTTTTCCAACAATTTACACCATGAGAAAGCTACTTTGGATAAGTCCTTGATAAACCGTCGATAGAAACCCACATGACCCAAGAAACTTCCAAACCCTTTACCAAGATTGGAGGTGGGAACCTGGCAATAATATCACCTTTTGCTTGGTCTACTTGAATTGCTTTTCCGGAGATTTTTTTCCCATGTACTATTCCCTCTTTCACCATGAAATGACACATTCCCTAATTGAGAACAAGGTTCGTCTCTACACACCTTTTCAATACTTTACTCAAGGCGGTCAAGACAATTATCAAAGGATTCACCAACAACTGAAAAATCATCCATAAATACCTCCATCAAGACCTCCATCATATTCACAAAGATTGACAACATACACCTTTGAAATGTCGCCAAACATTGCATAACCTAAAAAATATCCTTTTGAATGTGAATATACTATAAGGACACGTGAACTATGTTTTCTCTTGATCCTTTGGGGCAGTAGAATTTTAGTTATACCCCAAATATCCATCCAAAAAGCAATACCATCCCCAACCCGCAAGCCGATCAAGCATTTGGTCCATGAAAAGAATGTGAAAATGGTCTTTTTTAGTCCATGTATTTCACTTTTAGTAGTCAATGCATACCCGCCATCTGGTCATGAGCCTTATGGCCACAAGTTCATTATTCTCATTGGGGGCGCCGGCATACCCCCTTCTTTGGCACACATTGCACCGGGTTGACCCACTTACTATCCACAATGGCATAAACCACTCTCGCATCGAGTCAGCTGATTATTTCCTTCTTTACTACCTCTTGCATGGGAGGCTTCAACCACCGTTGATTTTCAATACTAGGCTTGCATTCCTTTGCTAAGTGAATCTTGTGTGAGCATATGCCAGGTGGAATCGCAACAATATATACTATAGTCCACCCTAATGCTTTAATGAACCTTTTTAACACCTCAATTAATGCATGAATCTATCCCTCTGATAGATCAGTGGCTACAATCACTGGCAAAATATTATTGCCTTCCATGAATACGTAATAGAGATGGGAAGGCAAGGCTTTGAACTCTAATATTGGGGTTCTTCAATCGTTGGCTTGGCTAGAGAACTCTCCCTATTATTTAAATAAATGTCAAGTTTCTTATTGTTGGATGATAAAAAACCTGACACCACAAGTTCTGCCACTACCTTATAATAATCACAAATATCTTCCCCATTGTAATTCAACAACACAGCTGCCAATGGCTCACAGTACAAGTAATTTCACAAATACTTGCCACCACCTCATCAACAATATCAACACAAGACACAACATGAATATCATTTAGTTGTTTCATAGACTTTCACACATTAAAGTTCACCTCTTCATTGTTAATCCGAAACTTCAACTCACCACTTTCAACATACACCAAGGCTTTTTCGATAGCCAAAAAAGGCCTACCTAAGATAATTGGGATCTCAGCATCAATTTCAAAATCCAACACAACAAAATTAGTGGGACAGATAAACTTATCGACTTTCACTAAGATATCATAAATCATATCAACCGGTCTTTTAATAGACCAATCAGCCATTAAGATCCGCAATGTAGTTGGTTTTGGAGCATCTAACCCAATGATTTTGAAAATAGCGTATGGAATCAAATTAATTATTGCCCCTTGATTGAAAATTGCCTTGGCAAATTGATACATCCAAATGATACAAGGGATAGTGAATGCCCCTGAATGATCTTTCTTAATAACCACATTACTTGACACCAAAGCGCTGCAATTGTGAAACCTCAACAGTCTCAAATTCCATCCTTCTCTTCTTTGTAACCAACACCTTCATAAATCTTACATACCCTAGCATTTCAAGTAAAGCATCGACCAAAGGTATACTCACAGACAAACTATTACACATGGACAAGAACTTTTGGAATTTCTCACCTTCTTTCTTTTTCAGTCGTTAAGGAAAATGAGGGTTCACTTTGATTGGCATTTGCACCTTACTTGAGACTTTCACCTTACCCGATGGAGTATCGCCAAAATCCCCCACTTTTACATTACAAGCACTCTTGGGATTGCCACAACTAACATGTTTAGCAACCACATTAGGCTCATTAACATGCACTTCAACTGGTGACTCATCACCGTCAATCACCTTTTTTGTGTTTCCATCTTCATTCATAGAGTCATTCCCCAACACTTTGTAACTATGAATCTCAATGGGCATAATCTGAGAATCATTCTCTAGGTTGGCAACCATTTCACTAGGAAGACCTCCTTTTTTACAAGGGTTTAAATAAACTAAAATTTGACCCATTTGAGCTTCATGCTACATTATAGAAACCAAGTGAGAAGCAACAGTTTGATTAAAGGAAGAAAAGTCACTTTTCATCTCATTTAGCACCTTATAGAAACCTTTTACCTTGTGAAGAATTTGAGTAATAATGTCTTCCATCCAATAGCTTTTGGTATCTACATTTTGTTACTTTGGCTTAGGTGAGTCATGTGGTGGAACATATCTATCTCTATCACCATAACATTCTCTCTAATTAGCACATCTATCACGCCAATCCTTCTCCCAATCTCTCTAACCACCATCTCAATCCTTGTTCCAATCTTAATTCTCACCCGGCCTTGGATAGCTTAGATGAGAACCCCCTATTTGGTTACTCAAGAACTGGACTTCTTCATTGTACATAACTTCAAACCTTTCATCTTCTAGACACGTTCCGCTACTTTCTACTACCACATTTACCTTCGTGAAACCACCACCCATTACATGTATTGATAGAAGATCTAGATTAGTCATAATTTTAGTCATGTTCCTATCTCTCTCTTGATCCTTTGCCCATTACTCTTTGTACATAGCCGATACAATAATTGTCACCTGATCTTCCCTTGTGTGCCATGCATTTTATCTTTGTCATTTCATCAATTAAAGTAGAAGAAACTAGAAATGGTTGACTCATACTCTCCCTAGGAATGGGTTGGTCTGCAGCCCCTTTAACAACCGTTTCAAGACACTGATAAAAAATCTACAAAAGGACGTTGCCCGGCGACCCATGAGAAGGACTTTGCAACAACTTTTACTGCAAATGCAGCCATGTTTTATAGAGTGGCTCTCCATTAATACAGTGGTAGTTCTGGATTTCATCTCGTAGCTTCAACATCCTGGATGGAGGAAAGAAGCTTTCAAGGAATGTCATAGTTAAGTTATCCCAATAAGTAATTAAGTCCTTAAGCAATTCTCCCAACCATTGAGTTGCATCACCAATCAATGAAAATAGGAATAATCTTAATCAAACTGACTCTTTAGTGATGTTTCTGAAAGTGAATGGGCCACAAACATCAATCAAGTTCCTTAGGATCACGAGGGTCCTCATAAGTGATCCCTCCATACAACCCCTTTATTTGCAGAAGTTGGAGCATTGTCCTCGTGATATGAAAGATCGTATTCACCATAGTCGGGGGTAATCAGATAACACCCGATCAAGATCTTCTAATTGGATGCCATCCTCCATGTAACCTTATCAATGATGCTTTCAGGGTTCAAGGTGGAATGGAACCCGAACAATATTTTGATGAAGCTTCTAAGGAAGAAGCAAGACGCTTCTATGATCAATTAGAAGAGTCTAGTCATCCACTATATGAAGGGAGTCCGCAATCTACCTTGTCAGTTGTGGTTAGATTAATGAATATTAAATTAGATTGGAGTATTCCTAATGCGGCTATGGACTCAATGGTTGATCTTTTTGGTGAACTAGTTAATTCGGAGTTTAACATACCTAAGAACTTCTATCAGGAAAAGTGTTTGGTTTCCAAGTTAGGATTGACGTATGATAGAATTAATTATTGTGTTAATGGTTGCATGTTGTTTTACAAGACTGATAGTGAATTAGAAAATTGTACGTTTTGTGAACATGCTCGTTATAAGAGGACTCCGATTGGAAAAATGGTCCCAGTTAAGGTGATGCATTATCTACCTCTTATTCCTAGGTTACAGAGGTTGTATGCATCAATGAGGTTAGCCCCACATATGAGATGGCATCGTGAATATAGAAGGCCATCGGGTGTCTTGTCTCATCCATCTGATGGTGAAGCATGGAAGCATTTTGATAATGTATAGCTTGATTTTGCTAGTGAACCAAGAAATGTTAGATTGGGGTTGTGTGGAGATGGCTTCACACCATTCTCTAATGTTGTTTCGCCTTATTCATGTTGGCCGGTATTTCTTACTCCGTATAATCTTCCTCCTGAAATGTGCATGACCAGTCCCTACATATTTCTAAGTTATTTTATTCCAGGTCCCCGTAATCCAAAAAGTTTGATTGATGTCTATCTACAACAATTGATAGATGAGCTCAAACACTTGTGGTTTGAAGGTGTTTTGACTAATGATATATCAACTAAGCAGAATTTCGTTATGCGTGCTTCTTTAATGTGGACAATTAATGATTTTCCTGCATACGGGATGTTGTCAAGTTGGATGACAGCTGGAAAGCTAGCATGTCTGTATTGCATGGAAAATAGTAAGGCATTCACTTTGAAACATGGCAGAAAAAATACATGGTTTGATTGTCATCGTCAGTTCTTACCAATGAACCATGAGTTTAGAAAGATGAAAAATGCATTTAGGAAAAATAAGGTTGAAAGTGACCCCCACCTCCATTACTCACAGAACATCAAATTTGGGAGAGAGTTTCTCAATTACCTAGAGTTACAGAAGCTTCACCTTCTAGACTTCCTGGATATGGTGTTGAACATATTTGGACCAAACAAAGCATATCTTGGGAGTTGCCATATTGGAAGGACTATTTGCTACGACACAATCTTGATGTGATGCATATTGAAAAAAATTATTTTGACAATTTGTTTAACATAGTGATGAATGTTAATGGTAAGACAAAAGACAATTCAAAAGTTAGAATGGACGTAAAGGAATATTGTAGGAGAAAAGAGTTATGGTTGCAGGAATTACAAAATGGTAAAATAGTTAAGCCCAAAGCCAACTTTTCATTCACATTGGATGAGAAACGTGAAATTTGTGAGTGGGTTAAAAATTTGAGGATGCCGGAGGGCTATGCTTCAAATTTAGGAAAGCGGGCAGATATGAATGAAGGAAAATTGATAGGTATGAAAAGTCATGATTGTCATGTGTTCATGGAAACTTTAATTCCTATCGCTTTTAGCCATCTACCCGAAAGGATATGGAAACCAATCACAGAGATAAGTCTTTTTTTTAAAGATTTGTGTTCTGGAAAGTTGTTGGAGAGTAGTTTAGATAGGATGGAAGAAAATATTCTTATTATTACTACTAAGTTGGAGAACAGATTTCCATGTGGTTTCTTTGATGTGATGGAGCATCTTCTAATTCACCTTGTACAAGAGGCCCACCTTGGAGGTCCGGTTCAAAAAAGATGGATGTATCCATTTGAAATATTCACTAAGTTATATATATTCACCAAGTCTTTTATTAACATCTATATACATATATACATGCAGAAAAATTGGCAGTTCCAAGCAAATAATTAAGCAAAGGGGAAAGATCGAAGGATCAGTTGTTCAAGGTCATATTGGGAGAGAAACTGGTAATTTTTATTCTTATTACTTTGGTGATGATGTTTCATATAGGAGAAACAGGTCCAATCGCAATGATGAAGGCGATATTGATCCTTTATTTCCACCAATATCAATTTTTAATCAAAATTGTCTAGGATCTAAAAAGCGTGGAAAGTGAGGCTCCACTAATATGGAAATGAAATCAGCTGTGACACATATTTTGCTTAATTGTCGAGAGATTAAACCATCTCTTAAGTAAGTGTTAAAAATATGTTATCAAATTACATATTAATAAGTGTTCATTAACTAACGAAATACTTGAATGTAAAATGATCAATGATGAATCCACAAATTGGACTCATTTAGGGCTATATTTTAATAGAAATTGTGTCCTCAAATGCTTATTTTATCTCAATATCTGATGAAACCCCTTAAGTTTCAGGTATTTGAAGTTTGAAGGAAAGCATGGACATTACTTCACAAAAAGGAATGAAAAGGCTGAAAAGAACGAAGAAATGAAGGCCTAAAGATCGCCGAGTCCACTTGGAAAGTCGCCGAAGGGTCTTACGTCGCCTTTTGTTCTAGTGTGCTGAGCCCAAAAGGAAAGGATCAAGTCGGCGGAAAAAGGGAGCAATCGGCACATCACTGAGAAGTTCCGCGAAGCAGTACCATGTCGCCCAATGACCCAGAGCACGACGATGCTGAAGGATGGTGCAAAACGGCGATGACCTACACCAAAAGGTTTGATCAGCTATTCCGACTAACGACGCTAAATGATCCGCTGCAGCACAAATCTATGAAAACTATAAATACTAGTTAGAGTTATAGTTTTAAGGTGTTGAACAATTATTATAATTTTCTCTAAGTTAGAGATGGTTTTGAAGAACTTGAAGGTTCAAAGGGTTTCAACTCTAAGATTTTGGGTTTGGGTATCTTGGATTATTCACTCCTTTCTTGTTTTAAGACTTAAATCTTCATACCTATTTGAATGCAAACTCATATTGGTATAAACTTCTATCTCTTATACATGTGTGGCTAAAAACCCCAATTTTTGGGGTGTCATTTAGAGAATATGGGTTAAGATAATTGATGGGTCTTGCTTGTTGATAGTTTAATTGTGATTTCGTTTAGTAGTTGTGGATAAATTTAATGAATTTGTAGTTGAAAATACAAGTTTATTTATGTGTTTTTGGCTTCCTCGAGAGAGAGGTCGTAACACTAAAACTACTAAATTGATGGTCGGTAGGAGTGGGTCGACATGAGGTTTAGCTCAAGAGAGTAAATCCTAGTCTCATTCCCACACACTTAGCTTGAGAGAGTGAGTGGGTTAAGGCGCAACTGGTCTTCATGCGGCAAGTGGGTGTTCGAGAGGAACACATTTGAAATGGGGTAAGTTGCTCGAGAGAGCTTATCCCTCTTAAAGTTTAACCTAGTCATAATTATTCTATGAATCTTCTATCGAAAGCATGTACCCAATAATCTAGCTTAACCTGTATTCCCATCACATCCCAAGGATCCCCTCTCATTATTTAGAAATCCTTGTTTATTTTGCTGATTTTACTTACTAGTGACAAAACCCCATTGTTAATTGACACTCTTGTGTCCCCCTTTAATTTACAATGTTTTTAACCGTTAATGTCTTTATCTACTACTAGTTAGAATTAAATTTATCCTTCTATTAATTCTCAAAACCAATCTCTTGGGAACGATCCCAACCCTTGGTTGGGTTGTTATATTATTGCACGATCGTAGACATTTGCATCAGAAGTTGTCCTTGATTACGCAAACATCAAAATGGCACCGCTGCCGGGGAGTGGTGCTATTTGAGAATTCTTAGTTGAGTAAATTTTTTGTTCTTCTTAGTCGTAGTTTACTTACATAATTTTTAGTTTTTATTTGTTTGCTTGTGTGAATATTTCAGAAAGCGTTAGTGTTAACGACAGCAACGATAGTCAGGTGGGCCACCAAGACGATATCAAAAGTCTCAACAATGTCCAAGAGCCCAACATCAATGGTCCTCATCTCATGGGAGGTATTGGAGCTATCCGGTTAACTCCAGCCGAGGGAAATGTAGTGTTCCACATAACGAGCACTATGTTGCAACTCTTGCAACTAAAGGGACTTTTCAGTCGGTTGGCTCATGAGGATCCTCACGAGCATCTTCGGAACTTCGTGGATGTGTGCGGACCATTGTCATTCAAAAACATCTCTCAGGATTTTGTCCGATTAAGATTATTCCCTTTCTCGTTGATGGGAGAGGCATGCAAATGGCTAGCTGAGTTTCCGCGTGAATCCCTCACTTCCTGGGAGGAAATGGTAACCGCATTTTAGATGTGATTTTTCCCTCCATCGAATATGATTACCCTTCGGGATAGCATTCAGAGCTTTAAGCGTCTGGAAGGAGAGCCTCTGCACGAGACTTGGTTATGGTTCAAAAAGTTGGTGCCTTAATGCCCAACCCATAGTTTACCCGATAATGTGCTGCTACAGTACTTTTACTGGAGTTTGGACTCGGTAAACAAAGGGGTCACTGACCAACTTTCGCCTGAAGGCTTAATTCAGTAGCACCCCAACTTTTAGATGGCATGACAACTATCAACAGAGCGTGGTACACCTGCGAGGACCAACTCTCTCATCTCACCTTCAAGCTATCTAAAGAGCAGATTGAAAACGACCATGAGAGAGACCAAAAATGGCCCAGATCATGACACAACTTGACATTTTATCCAAAAATGTCATGGGGCTGGTGCCCAGGGTGTAAATGTCGTGGGGGTCGAGTGTGCAAATTCTGAGGAGATGAAGTTTGAAGCCTTGTATAACGAGGAGGTAATGTTTCTAGCCAACCAAGGCGGTGGCTATCGCTCAAACTACCCAAGGCAGGGTGGTAACCAAGGATGGGCCAAAGATGAAGGCTAGAAGGATCGAGATCGTGAATGAAGAGATCGTAATCCGAATTAGAAGGATGGGGAGAAAGATAGATAAGTGCCTCTCCATGAGCGCCAAAAGCCCAAGGACTCGGAAGGTGGTAGGTCTGAGGATATGCTCTCACGTATTATCAATAAGTTAAAGGGTCAGACAAAATACTAAGAGGCATGAAAGAACATGTATCCACCCTTAGCCAGACCATCACCTCCCATTCAATTTCGATCAAGCAGTTAGAGACCCAAATGGGTCATATCTCGTCTAATCTCAATCTGAGAGAGCAAGGGGGTTTGCCTAGTGACACTATGGTCAACCCCAAAAATAAGGTTTGAAGGTAGACTTGCATCGTGCCGCGATGTTAACTAAGGTGCTGTTTGGGAGGCAATCCAAAACCATTTATTGCTTTTATTTCTTTGATAAAATAATGGTGTGTTGATTGTGCAGATGGAAGTGTGGAGAGTGAACAGAGAGTGCAAATTGGTGAGCAACAAGTCCAATCTCCGTATCGCAGAACGGTTCGGCGACTCTGAACTAGACCGACGTTAGACTCAAGACCATCTTCCATTGGAGTCTGGAAAACTCGGCGAGCAAAAGAAATTATTGGCAAACCACCAACCGTGTTGGCGATCACGACAAAGACCACCGTTTGGACACCCACAAAATATGGAGGATCTGTAAAATTCAGTGAGACAAATGACTGCTTGGCGTTTCGCCGAATATATTGGTGATCGAGACAAATGTCACCGAATGGGTGAAAACTGGACGGTTTTGCAAGCCAAAGGTTTAAAAGTTTCAAACCTATTCACTTTCCCTCACTTTTTCATCTTCCCAAACTCACACCTACACTCTAGTTTTACATTTCTTGCATTTTTAGAGTATTTTTAGTATCGAATTATGCTACGAGTTGGATTACATTGCTTCCTAGCATCTCAATATCCATTTGATCGGCATAAAAGGTTGGTACTTCAAACTCTGTGTTCCTTTCCTCGAAAGTTGTACTCAAATGAAATGGCATTACTTTGATAATGTGTGTTGGTTCTCTCTGGTAGGATTAGAATATTTGTTTGCCTGTTAGGTTCGCAAATTTTTCCTATACGAAGTTAAATATTTAATTCCTAAAGGTTGCACTTTAAATTGGGTGAAAAATCATGGGTTGTGCATGATTATCACTGGGTCTAAGCCTAATTTGAGTTGTGCATGCCTTAATTTTATTTTCGAGGGTTGCAGGGCAGATTTTGAGAAGTTAGGTCAAAAGTAGGCACGTTGGGTCATTTGGCGAGCTATGACGAGCTCGCCTAACTATTCCACGATTTGCCTACTTACCCTATCTCCCCCTTATTATTATGCTTTATTTGTTGTGGCGTCTACAACTTTCGGTGAGAAGTATGAGGTCGCCAAGAGCACTCGGCGACTCACCGAAAGTCTTCTTATTCACCCTTTGTCTGCACCCCTAACTCCTTTTGCAATGTGACCTTCGGTGGATTGTCTATGGCTCGCCGAATGTATTAGGCGGCACACCGAATGGACTATCTAGTCTTTCTGTAGCTAAATGTCTTTGTTTTGTTTGTCAAATATGTTCTAACATTATCTCAAGAATTTGCAGACATGGCCAGACCAAAAGTTGCAGGAAGAAACATGTCGCCCAGACACATAAGAGCATAAAAGTTCAGAAGAACTGCAAGGAGCGAGAACAAGACAACCTGTTCGAGGAGGAGGATGCCCATCGACCCTAATGTCCATTCATGGGCTTGAGGGTTCAGCAATGCGATACACGCCTCTGGGGTAGATCACGAGTTGGACAATATGATCGAGGCTAATATCGCCGCAGAAGCTGAAACAGAGCGAAAAGAAAAAGAGAACCACAAGCAGAATGACAGCACTCCGGGCACTGATGCCCAAACAGATAGAGCAACTGCTTAGACAGGATCCCTTCTTTACCTCCCTCTCTATCTTTCTTTAATTGTCATTTTGGATATTTTGTCATGTGCATCTGAGGACAAATTCTTTTATTTGTGGTGGGGTGGAGCCCACCTTTGTGTGCTATTAATGTTCGTGTTCTGTTATATTTTGGTTTTGTGCTTAAATTGTGTTTACACTACTTTATGTGGATGTTTGAGCTTGTGGCTCATTTCATTTTAAATTGCAAAATGATTTTGACCCATTTGAAAAAAATTTCCACATCTCGTGTATTGAATGTGGCTGTTCTTTTGCATAAATTTGAGTCTTAGTTCCGATCAATACCGATGACTTGAATAGTGCTCTCAATCGAATGAGCATGAATGCGCAGCTACTATGAGGCCAAATGAAGTTGCATAGATAATATGTGAACTCTTTGCATCTCGTTGTGACTAGCCTGTTATCAAATTGAGTCTTTTGTGATGATCATTGCACACTAGCGAAAGTGTGGAGTCTTGTTTGACTGTAGTGTCAATGCCTACTGTGATGAGCTTACTTTGAACCATGCATGATAGATCCTAGAATTTGCCCCGTTGGTTCGGCCAACTAAGTAATGCTATCTCTTGATATGATCTTAGGCAACTTCTAAGAGTGTGAACCAATTGACATATACCTCTTTTGTGACCTACCTTATGAGTGTGTGAACCGTTTTTGAACACCCCCTTGAGCCTTACCTTTCTTTGGAAGAAACTTGATGAAAACTAGAATTTTCTTTATCCATCACCCATAATCCTCATGAAGTTGTGGTTAGTTCAATAGTCAACTTAGGCCAAAAGCCTAAGTTGGGGTGTGGTGAAAACAAAAGGGTAAGTCAAGAAGTGCAAGGAAAGTCTCCTCTTACCCATAGTTTTAAGAAAAATGGAACCCCTCCATATAAAAAATTTTAAAAAAAATTATAAAAAATGAGAGAAAAGAGAAAGAAAAAGAAAAAGAATGAAAATGAAAGTTGTGGAATAAAGTACAAAAGAAATAGGGTTCCCAAACAGTCCATGTAAAATGAATAATAGGATGACTTATGAGCACTAAAGAGAATGATTAAGGAAAAGGAAAGGAAGTGTTCTGAGCACCACATTTCATGAGGATGAAAGTCACTGAGCCTAAATGACCATACCTTTGCACTCAGCCCCTTTACAAGCCTTGAAAAATACCTTTTTGATCTTGAGTGAGCTGAAACAAATGTTGATTGGAAATTATGGGCAAACCAATGGATGAAAGCATGCATTATGTTCTTCCTTGTGAGAGTGAGCGTCACATCTGATTCCGAATCTTTAAACAGTGAACCGTTGTGTGAATATGGAATCATTCCTTGTGTGAGGGCATTTGAACACTTTGGTTGAGCTTGAACTTCCATTTGAAGCAAGTATTGTGAGCATGAGGTTATTTTATATAATGGTGAGTCACAAATTAAATCTTTCAGTGCACATTTAATCTTTACATAAGTAAAAATTGAATCTTGTTGTGTGCATTCATGATTGAGTCTTGTGTAGCATTGTTCGAGACACCTTTTTTGAACGGCTGAACTTGAGTTTGCTTGAAGACAAGCAAAAGTTTAAGTTGGTGGTGTTGATGAGTACTCAAGTTGGACTCATTTAGTGCTATATTTTAATGGAAATTGTGTCCTCAAATGATAATTTTATCTCAATATCTGATGAAAACCCTTAAGTTTCAGGTATTTGAAGTTTGAAGGAAAGCATGGACATTACTGTGCAAAAAGGAACGAAAAAGACTGAAAAGAACGAAGAAATGAAGGCCTGAAGATTGCCGAGTCCACTTGGCGAGTCATCGAAGGGTCTTACGTCGCCTTTTGTTACAGTGTGCTGAGTCCTGAAAGAAAGGATCAAGTTGGCTGAAAAATGGAGCAGTCGGCGCATCGCCGAGAAGTTTCGCGAAGTAGTACCATGTCGCCCAATGACCCAGAGCACAACGATGATGAAGGATGGTGCAAAACGGCGATGACCTACACCAAAAGGTGAATCGACGAATTGATCGGTGATTCCGACTAACGACGTTGAATGATCCGCTGCAGCACAAATCTGTGAAAACTATAAATATTAGTTAGAGTTATAGTTTTAGGGTGTGGAACAATTATTATAATTTTCATATAGAATAGTACTTTTGATATTTTTTCTTTAAGTTAGAGAGGGTTTTGAAGAACTTGAAGGTTTAAAGGGTTTAAACTCAAACATTTTGGGTTTGCGTCTCTTGGATTCTTCACTCTTTGCTTGTTTTAAGACATAAATCTTCATACCCATTTGAATGCAAACTCATATTGGTATAAATTTCTATGTCTTATACATGCATGGCTAAAATTTAATCGTAGTTTAATTGTGATTTTGTTTAGTAGTTGTGGATAAATTTAATGAATTTGTAGTTGCAAATACATTTTTATTTATGTGTTTTTGGCTTGATCGAGAGAGAGGTCGTAAAACTAAAACTTCTAAATTGATGGCCGGTGGGAGTGGGTCGACATGAGGTTCAGCTCGAGAGAGTGAATCCAAGTCTCATTCCCACACACTCAGCTCTAGAGAGTGAGTGAGTTAAGGAGCAGGCTGGTCTTCATGCGGCAAGTGTGTGTCCGAGAGGAACGCATTTGAAACGCATTGTGTGTCCTAGTCAACAATTATTCTATGAATCTTCTATCAAAAGCATGTACCCAATAATCTAGCTTAACCCGTATTCCCGTCACATCCCAAGGATCCCCTCTCATTACTTAGAAATCCTTGTTTATTTTGTTGATTTTACTTACTAGTGACAAAACCACATTGTTAATTGACACTCCTGTGTCATCCTTTAATTTACAATGTTTTTAATCGTTAATGTCTTTAGCTACAACTAGTTAGAATTAATTTTATTTTTCTATTAATTCTCAAAACCACTCTCTTGGGAACGATCCCAACCCTTGGTTGGGTTATTATACTATTGCACGATCGTAGACACTTGCATCGGAAATTGTGTCCTTGATTACGCATACACCAATCATCTTGTTCGTAAACACATGGGGTAATGAAGCCATCTATACATAATTTTTCAAATGGCTAACAAACTATGTAAGTGTTCAATCACTAAGTATTTAATAATATATTTATGTTATACTAAATTATATTACTTGAAATAACAATCACATAGGTTTACGATGAATACTCAAGTGTCTAACATTTGCAATTAGTGAAAGAAGTAGCACTTTGACCTGAATCTCAAGTAATGACAATGAATAAGTATTGTGGCAATGGTTTAAAGTTTCAAACTAAAGAAGTTTCTAGGAACAAGAAAACAAATAATAGCGGTGTCTACATACAAGGTGATGTTGATGGTACTGGCCAAACTATTGAATATTATGGTGTCATTCATGAGATTATTGAAGTGAGGTATTCAGGTTGGCCTAAGAAGAAGATTGTATTGTTTCGGTGTGATTAGTTTGACCCATCACATAGAGGCACAAATGTGGACCATCAACATAATATAATTGAAGTTAAGCACACCAGAAAATACAGAAGTTATGATCCTTTTATTATTGCACAAAATGCTAAACAAGTGTATTACGCTCCATATCCATTGTGTAGAGACAAAGCTGATTGGTGAGTTGTTATAAGAAATAAGCATGTGGCAAGAATTGAAATTGACAATGTCTTAGATGTGGCGTATCAAAATGATGTTGAAATTGTTCATCAACAAGTTGATATTGAATTGGAAACCACACTACAACATCCTCAACACATATTAGAAGAAGTATCTGATGACGCGATATTGAATGTTGAGGAAGAAATATCCAAGAATGAGGAAAATGATTCATTTGATGGCAAAGGATAGGACGATAATGAAAATGAAACAACTGAGGAGGACGAATGGGAGAACGATAGAATTGAAACAAGCGAGGAGGAATAGTAGTAGAATGAAAGCTAGTATATGTAAGTTAATTTATTTTGCTAATTTTATTTAATTTATGATATTTATATATTATACATGTAAATTTGCATACAGATGCCATCAGGCAGTGACGGTGATAGACATCGCGAGCATCTTGGAGTTAGCCAGACTAATAAGGCTAAAAAGAAGAAGTCAGCTAGAGACCATAGATCCCGAGGATATTCCAGGATCTATTTCTTCTGCGCTAGAGTGCATCAGTCATGATACTCATTTATTTGTTGTTCTGTTTGGTATGGCGGATCCTCGGCAATATTATCCTAATTATCGTCGACCAGTCGGTGCTTTCTCTACTTCACAGTCATTGCCTCCACGGCGCAACGAGGACCTACCTTTACAGGCTATTCGTCGACCACGACCCTTATCAACAGATAGGATATCGGATGGTACTCCATCTCCCATAGGTACATATCATGAGTTATCTGCCATGAGGATTGGAGATTCTAGTAGCGAGCAGTCAGATGCTATGGCCGGTATGCCTCCATTGACTCAGTGTTTTATGCATCCTAGTGTATCACCTTCATCTACAACTGCACCTAGTGCTACACTAGATGTTGAGATTCCTGCTCTAGCTCCTGGCCAGAAGGACAGTCTTGGTAGATTCATGATTGAGCCAGATGGATCATCATAAGTTTGTTTTGTTATCTATTTGTTAGTTTATTTTATTTATTTCTTATACTTTAATATATTATTCATGAACTACCATATTTATTATGTGTTTTGTAGGTGGCATCCCGCAAAGGATACTACCCGGGCTTTAAAAAACTGTGTTAGAAGACATTATACATAGGCATATCACTCTTCGAGCGAGATTCCAAACAGTATATGCCAGGCGATGTTTAATTAATTTAAGCTATATATTTTTTAGTTAAGTTTAATAATTTTAGTGTACTTTACTTATTTTTTACTATCGTTCTAATTAATGCTATTCAATTTTTTTTCAGACTATGTGCACTTGGGAGTCGAGGTATAATTTGGTCATTGAGACCACATTTGAAAGGAAACATTCAATTCAACTTTGTGCTAGGAGTTTTTAGTGACCTTAATTTATATCCAAAATCATTCCCACACTAAAGAATTTACCTTTACATATATGAGCAATTTAAGAATAACCCGATAAGACCTTATATGCAAATAAAGAATAGTTTGGGCCTTTGCTTAGAAGTTTTTGGGGTGTTACATATAGTTATAAATATTGTATTATAAAAAGATATACTAAAAATTATATACATCATAAATACATGTAGATTTACCATTGATGTATTATATCACGATAGACTGGATTTACCATTTAAAATTGTGTATACGTTTAAGAGAAATATATTTTAATAATTTCATCATAGATAATTTTATATGTGGAGTGATCATCGTTATCATCAATATAGGTGGTCGAGTTAATATTTTAACATTTTCTAAGCTTTTGGCTCTTCACAAAGCAACATACAATTGACCATAAGAGAAAACAAATTAATGCAAATGTATACCTACAAAATCTAATGTTTTTCCTTGAGCTTTATTAATAGTCATGACAAAACATAATCTTACCAAGACTTACGTTCTTTTAAAAGGTAAAGGCATTTTTTCATCTTCTGATATCATGAGTAGTATTCGTAAAATAAATAAATATGTATTTTTAAAATCACTGCTAAATATTTTTACATTTATGATGTGACTTTTAAAGTCATCACATATTAATCGTGTCCCATTGTATAAGCCTTCACAAGAAATTTGATTTCTTAATAACATAATTGGATAAATTTTCTTCAATATTAATTTATAAGGAGGTAAATCAACATGATTCAAAGTGTGTAAAAAATTTCATATTCACTTTGAACTTTCGGATCGATAGACTGATCTATAGCAATATACACTTTTTTTATATTTAAAATTTTAGAAATCAATAAATCATTTATTTCATCAACAAAATCATTTTTTGTTGTTAGAATATAATGAGAAGTGAAACAAAATTTTTAATGATATGTGTATAAATCAAGATAAGTAATTCTAAAGAGTAATTTAATGATTCTTTTTAAGAAGTAAAAGGAATAAGGAGAGAATTAGAAATTTAAATTTTTCCATGGTCATTTATTTATTTTTTCATCACCAATCCTAATTAAATATTAACAATATTCAAGATCATTTTTTAGCATGCATATTATTTCATAATTGTAATTTTTCAAGTTGATTTCAAATTTCAGAACACAATAAATTTTCCCAAATAAAATTCTCTTTTTTTTTCACTACGAACAACAAGGAGATTTTGACTAAAATCTTCACTAAAGCAATTACTTTACCATAAAATAATGTATTATTCCATTAGATGTCTTAAAATCAAATTGAATGCTTCAATCATTTTTTTCTTGCCATTGATTCATCCCACACAATTAGTCTTGCATCACGTATTAGAGATGCTAGTGACCTGTATTTACTGATATTGTAAATGAAATTTTCATTAAAATTAATAGAAATTTTAAATTGAGAATGAGCAGTATGATCTCCGAAAAAAAGTGAAGTAGAATGCCAAAACTGTCACGCCCCGAGCCTACACCCCGGACGTGGCTGGTAATTGAGAACCATTGCTGGCCCCAAGCGAACCCTTGGCCTGACTTACTTACTCAGCGGAAGACTCTAAGAATTATTACAATGATCAAATACACTTACTCAATTGTAAAATAAAATAACTTAGAATGTTTAAAAGTCAACATTCAACTTGGCCAAAATGACAACTCAAGTCTTAACATATGAAATAATAATGTAAAGACAACTAAACTACTAACTGTCTCACTGTCTATGAAGCTTCTAAAACAAAGAGGGATGTCGGGACAAGACCCCCGATCATCCTAACAATGAAATACTAAAAGCAAAGTAAAAGGAGTCCTCTTGAATGCAAAGAGGCTCACCAACTGACTCTGTGTGCTCAACTAGATCAACGAGACACTGGATGCTGATCCTGATTACATGCGTCTGCATCATAATAAGATGCAGGCCAACTGGCATCAGTACATTGAATGTACGAGTATGCGAGTTGGAATGACCACAACATAGGCTTGAAAAGAATTTGAAAGAAACACTTAACTTGGTTTTACTCAACTCCTGAATAACTTAACTCAATATAAAGAAATAAAGCATATGGAATATATAGAAAGCTTGTAAAAACAATGGAAAACAACTTAGTCCGTTAAATAAAATGCAGTAACAAACTCAACATTACTCATACAATAAATTAATATAGTTTATGTGGGAGATTCTCTAACCGACAACCACCACTATGAGCCTAAGTGGTGATACAACATTTTGCCCACGCTGCCAAAACTGTCCTATACTTTGCCATCATATAGAACGCCTTAACTAAGTGGATCCACTAGTCTATGCTAAAAGCATCTTAAGGAGTTATCTAAAAAGTATGATCCTTTACTACCATGATGGCTACATGGTTTATGAAGACTTGAGTTAATATGGCTACATGGTTTTTGGAGAAATGAACTCAACTCTTTACTCTTTGCTTAACTTAAAACTTAAGTCTTAGAACAAAGTTAAAACGTTTTTGAACAACTTTAATGAACTTCTCTTGACTTGCTTCTTAAATTCTAAACTTGACTCTTAACTTTCCTTGAATTGAATTATGGATTCAAGGATTGTGATTTGTGATAGGAAAGATCTCATGATGTTTTTGAGTGTTTTAGATAGCTAAACATGAGAAAAGATAAAAAAAAACATTGTCTGAGGGGAGGTCCGTGACGCGGAGATGTATTTAAATTTTGGTCGCGAAAACACTTTTTGAGGCAAAACGGTCCGTGACCGCTCCGCGACGTGAAGGAGTTTTTCCCAAATCTGGGGAGCAGGTCTGTAACGCGGAGCCAGTCCCTAGATTTGCTCGACTAATTTTTATCTTCGTTTTCCAGCCCCAATTCGCCTAGCCTCGGCTCGTTTTCCCAAATTCTTTTTTTAGATACAAATACTCAGCTAATGTACCTCAGAACCTAACTCCAACCAACTGAATAATTTGACGTAATGATCTCAGAAATTTCTCAATCTCAGCCCATTTCAAGAACAATATCAAATTCAAGAATACATATCAAGAACATCAACTTTCAAACTCTTTTAGGAAGAATTCACGCTGAAATAAACATGTTTGGCACGTGGGTGAATGAACCCAACGTTATGATGGCTTCACATACCTTGTAGGATTAAATCTTTGGTGAAATCCACACGAAAATCTCCAAGAAATCGACAAGCTTTGTACTTTTCTTCTCCTTTCTACTATTTTCTCTTTTCTCCAAGCCCTAAGCATGAACTTCAACTTTTCTAAGCTGGTCTAATTCTGATTAGACCCTAACTTAATTACCAAAAATGAAATAAAACAATTGGGCAAGGAAAAGACTAAAATACCCTTCTAAATTTTGGATTAGACTTTCCTTATCTAAACAACCCAACTTCCAAAGGGCCTATCTCACTCATATGAACTTCGAATCGCGCAAACTCGGGGGCTTTGAAAAGGTAATTCAACGATCTTTCTTACGGTATCTGGAAACACACCTAACTCATCCTGAGCTAGGAGTTATGGTCATTTGAAGTTGACCAAAAACCCAAACTTAACAAATTTCCAGATTTTTCATTCTTTCCTAAAATGACTATTTCCAATTCTAACTCTTTCTAGTTCTTTCAATTTAGCGAGATGTTACAATATCTTCCCCTTGGGAATATTCTTCCTCGAATGAGATTACCCTTAATAGGCTAAGGGTGTAACATCTAACCTTCAGCTCAATACCCAACTAGCAATGCAAATACAACTTGCCAACTTATAATTTAAAGAGTACTAAGAAGAGAATTAGTACCTTGGTCTGAAATCTCTCCGGTTTCAAAGAGTAGTGGTATCTCTTCTTCATATCTTCTTCAGCTTCCCAAGTAGCTTCCTCAACAAACTGGTTCCTCTAAAGAACTTTGACTGATGCTACTTCCTTAGTCCTCAACTTGCGAACTTGGCGATCTAGAATCTGAACAGGAATCTCCTCATAAGATAAGCTATCCTTGATCCCAATATCTTCAGTTGGTATGATCAATGAAGGATCGCCCATGCACTTCTTCAACATGGAGATGTGAAATACCAGATGAACCGCTGCTAACTCTTGTGGTAGCTCTAACTTATAAGCTACAGTACCTACCCTTTTCGATATTTTGTAAGGGCCAATATACCGTGGACTAAGCTTCCTCTTCTTACCAAATCTCATAACACCTTTCATGGGTGAAACTTTCAAATACACCCAATCATCTACTTGAAACTCTAACTCCCTTCTTCTAACATCAGTGTAGGATTTCTAACGACTCTGTGCCGTTTTCAACCTCTCTTGAATCACTTTCACCTTCTTCATAGCTTGATGAACCAAGTCTGGTCCTATCAACCCAGCTTCACCAACTTCAAACCATCCAATAAGAGATCTGCATCTTCTCCTATAAAGAGCTTCATAAGGAGCCATCTGGATGCTAGAGTGGTAATTATTGTTGTAAGCAAATTTGATAAGAGGTATGTGATCATCCCAATTACCTTTGAAATCAATCACACAAGCCCTCAACATATGCTCCAAGGTCTGAATGGTGCACTCTACTTGATCATCTGTCTAAAGATGAAAAGCAGTACTTAGGTTCACCTTTGAACCTAAACCTTTTTGGAATGACTTCCAAAACTATGCAGTAAATTGTGCACCTCTATCTGATATAATCGAAATAGGGACTCCATGAAGTCTTACTACCTCCTGAATATATATAACCTGGCATAATCCTCTGTTGAATGGGTAGTCTTTATCGGCAAAAAGTGGGTTGATTTGGTCATTCGATCCACAATCACCCAAATAGAATCATTCTGCCTGGGAGACCTAGGCAAACCTGTGATGAAATCCATATTAATCATCTCCCACTTCCATTTCCGAAGTTCTATATTCTAAGCCATACCACCGGGCCTTTGGTTCTCTACTTTAACTTGTTGGCAATTCAAACACTTAGCAACAAATTCTACAATGCCATTCTTCATGCTACTCCACCGATATAATTCTCTCAAATCACGATACATCTTTGTGGAACCCGGATGAATGAAATATCTAAAGCTATGAGCTTCCTCCATGATCCTCTCTTAGAGTTCATCCACCCTTAGTGTAACGACCCGAGAGAACCCCCTTGCCGTTACATGCGTATTCGACCTCTCGGAGGTCTCATACAAGCCTTAACATTCATTCATCGCATAGATCATAAAAATCACTAAGAATTTAAAACTTTTATTTAATAAAACCATAAGGGACATGGCCAATCTTAGACAAGAACTTAAAACGTACTAAGGGACATGGCCCTTTACAAATGAAATGAAACTTAAGTGTCTATTACAATGACTAAGAAACTTCTAAACATAGTCCTCAAATCTTGAGACATACCAAAGACTTGGAAGAGTGAAACAATCC